>CAJHQP010000163.1:0-256658 GCA_905132765.1 Moricandia arvensis
CTTGTTTTGGATCAGCTTAGGGTGTGGTCTAAGCCACCTAGAAAACAGGCTGAGAAGGATGCAGAGATTGAAGCAGAACTAACCACTCTTAGTCTTAAACAAGAGGGGGAAGAACAAGTATTGTGTAACCAAAGCTCAAGTGGGAGTATGGAGACCATTGTACTCGACCACCTAACTATAATAATCATTGTAGACAAGTGGAATGGAGTTTTATTCGTGATGTTATAAGGACTTGGAAACGATTTCACTAGATGGAAGTGCAAGAACAACCAGGCATGTCTAAGCTAAACAAGGAGAAGGAGACGTTTGCCTTAAGTGTTGTTTGCAAAGATAACCCATCAATTCAACACCTAAGGCACGTGAAGGTCTTAGAGAACTTTGTATTTGAGCCTGGTGGAGAGCGAAACGTGGTAAAGGGAACAATGGGTTTCTAGTTGAATGATCATGGTTCTAACATCCTACAAAGCTCGGATTTGAGGACAAATCCTTTTGAAGGAGGAGGGAATGATGCAGCCTTGGCCAGCCTCAATCTCAAGGCATTGGAACCATTGTATGGAATTGCTAAGCTATTGATTAATGCTTGGCTTAATGGACAGTTTCAAGGTCTTATTGGAATAATCTATGAGGTTATGGACAGAGAGATGAGAAGAACTCTTGGTGCGGCCTTGAAACAACTTGAACAAGAACGGCTCAACCATTTGATAGAACAAGTATTAAAGAAGCTGATCAAACCAGAAGCAGAGAATTTGATAATTGTTCTAGATGGAGCAGACTTGGTGAGCAACAAAGAAGAGATGAAGAGAAATCCAACTGAGCACAATCTGAGATTTAGAGATCTATGTGCTCGTCCTAGTATGCATGGGGAACAAGGAAAACAAGTCAGGAAGTTGCTGGATTGGGGTAGATTTGAAGTTAGACAAAATAAGGCTTTTCAGTCCAAAAGCGGAATTGCAACCATAATCTTGATCCACTTGCTTTCCTGGTAGCCCAACAGTACGTGCATGATCTAAAGCCGATTAGGAGACACTCTAGAATCATGTTCAATTTGTGGCAAGGAGAAACCCAAAGAAGAACCAGTTTGTTGGTTTAATCCTCTTATTTGTAATTTAAGTTTTGTAAACCGATTTTTAATAGGATTAGGATCAGACCACGTAGTAAACCAATTTAAAATTGGATTAGGAATGACTAAACCATTCTGGTTTAGGTTTAGTGCTTTTATTTTCGTGCATATACTTTGTGGTTTTGGTTATTCATCATTCAAGCAATAAAATAAAAAGAAGTTTTCTATCGTTTCTTCTCTGAAGAGATCTGGTTACTTTGTTCTATAATGAACACATTCCATTGTTAAGGAGATTGATCTTCTGTTGTATTCATCCTAGAAAACTATCAGGGTGAACATGTGTCTCAGGAGCAGCAAAACACCCTTAGAGCATCCCATAGCTTTAAGGAAAAGACCATCTTCATCACCATTCATTCATCTATGCCCTCTTCAAGTGATCCAGGGAATTACTGCCTATCCAGGGCCGTATTAGAAGTGGTAGACAACTCACCCCTGGCGTTAAAGAAAGCATCACTATCGATGAATTTTCGAAAATCGCGACTGATGAAAAAGAAAAATCATGCCCCGTTTCTAACGAGCCAATCCCCGAGATCGCCCCCGAAATTGAAGAGCTGGATCTGACTGACGATCTTGAGGAATTGTTTGATAAACAAAGAGAAAATATCCCAGAAGTAGGAAGCATCGATTGCGTCTCATCACCGAGAATCGAGTGACACTCTGACCCCATAATCGATCAACGCGCTGAAGCAGGAAGCGATCGACACTCCGGTCCAGAACCAACCAAACCGGATAGAACAAGGGTCTACCAAGCAAAAGCCCCCTTTCCTCAAAGAAAAATGCTAAGAAGAAAAAGAAGCAGCTAGATAAAACAATATGCAAGAAGGCGTTTGACAAATTAAGCATTGAGATGCCGCTCAGCGAGGCCATTCACATCTCGTCTGATATTAAGCAGTACGTGAAAGATGCGGCATCGCGAGGATTCCATGAATTAGAACATTGCGTGATGATGGTATCAGAAGAAGTGAGCGAAATTATTCAAGGAAAAACTCCAGTTAATGTCCATGATCCCGGTAGTTTTGTTCTGGACTGCACTATTAGCGATGAGAGATTCCAAAGATCCCTCTGCAATTTAGGCTCTAGTGTAAACTTGATGCCTTATTCAGTTGCAGTCACCCACGGGTTAACACAGTTTCAACCTACCAGGGTCACTCTTGTCTTAGCTGATAGATCCACTAGGATTCTGGAGGGCGTACTTGAGGACGTGCCCGTATGCATTCATGACTGCGATATACCCACAGATTTCAGAGTGCTGAAATATGAGCAGGAACCCTGAAGCCCGGTTATTTTAAGAAGACCTTTCCTGCCCACTGCCGGTGCGATCATTGATGTCAGAGGAGGGCGTATATGCCTCAAATACCCAGAATATACCGATGGTATTCGACATGGAAAAAATAATAAAGTAGCCTCTGATCGATGGTCAAACCTACCATATTGATTATCTCTCTAACCTCGCAGAGGAGTCATTAATGGTCACGTGCTCAAACGATCCTCTCGAGAGAGCAATTACACATACTTAAGGAAACATCTTTGCGATCGGCGACTGAACTGAAGAGTATACAAGGTTGATGGACGCCACAGAGGAAGTCTTCAATGTCGATATTGAGGAACTCAATCTATCCACTCCCGTTGATCGACATCTTGATACAACCGTTGATCGACAGCGTAGCTTAACCGACGGCTAGAGCAAAGTGAAAGCACCTAAAATTGAGCTTAAACTGCTTCCCTCTGGTCTTAAATATGCTTTCCTCAACTAGAACTCCTATCTTTTCATCATAAATTCAAAAAGCAGAGGAGAACATGCATTTTTGCTAAATAAATTGCGGAAACATCACAAAGCTCTCGGCTACTCGTTAGATGACATTCCAGAAATCTCTCCAGATTTATGAATTCATAGAATTCACCTCGATGATGAATCCAAATCATCCATCGAGCATCAGAGGAGATTAAATCCCAACCTGAAGGAAGCCGTAAAAAAAAAGAAATCATGAAACTTCTATAATCAGGAGTTATCTACCCTATCTCGGACAGCAACTGGTTTAGTCTGGTTCATGTTGTTCCAAAGAAAGGCGGAATTACGGTGGTAAAGAATGACAAAGATGAATTGCTCCCTATGAGAACTGTCACCAGACATAGGATGTGCATCGATTACATGAAATTGAATGCTGCCACTCGAAAATATCATTTCCCTTTACCCTTTATCGATTAGATATTATAAAGGCTCGGAAGCCATGAATATTACAGTTTTCTCGACGGGTATTCAGGATTTTTCCGAATTCCCATACATCTGGATGTTCAAGAAAAGACCACCTTCAATTTTCCTTATGGAACGTTTACATATCGCAGGATGCCTTTCGGCCTCTGTAAAACCCATGCGACTTTCCAGAGATGCATGATGTCGATATTCATCGATATGATTGAGGATTTCATGGAGGTTTTCATGGACGATTTCTCAGTATACTGTCCAAATTTCAAAGCATGTCTCGATAACCTGTGCAAGATACTGGCTAGATGCGAAGAGAAAAATCTGGTTTTAAACTAGGAAAAATGCCACTTTATGGTCAACAGCGGAATTGTCCTGGGACACAAGGTCTCAGCAGCCAAAATTGAGTTGGACAAGACAAAGATTGAAGTAATGAATGGATTTCCGCCACCCTCTAATGTCAAAGATGTTAGAAGCTTTCTAGGACACGGTGGTTTCTATAGGAGATTCATCAAAGATTTTAGCAAAATTGCTCGGCCCCTCACTGCACTCCTGTGCAAAGAGGTGAAATTCGATTTACACCTGAATGTCTCGAGGCCTTTAAGGAAATCAAATCCGCACTCGTATCTTCCCCTGTTGTCCAAGCACCATATTGGGATTTACCATTCAAAATTATGTGTGAGGCCAGTGATTTCGCTGTAGGCGCAGTACTTGGGCAAAAGAAGGACAAAAATCTGCATGCAATATACTACGCCATTAGAACTCTTGGCGATGCACAACACAATTATGTGACTATAGAAAAAGAGTTACTAGCCGTGGTGTTCGCCTTCGAGAAATTTTGTTCTTATCTAGTCGGTTCAAAAGTAGTTGTCATTACTGATGACGCAGCATTGAAATACTTAATGAAAGAGGCCGAGCAGAGACTCTTACGATGGATTCTACTTCTCCAAGAATTTGATAAAGAATTAAAAGAGAACAAAGGAGTGTAAAATGGAGTCGCAGATCACCTATCACGAATAAGAGTGGATGACGACATCCCTATTGATGACTTCTTACCCACAGAAAATGTCTACTTCAAAGACTCAACTTTCGTTGGTAGAATCAGTTCGGCACATGATATGGAATCGATCAATCACGTCCTAAACCCATCGAGCGATATCATCCGCAAAGCATCGATCGATTATGTCCATATCCCGTCAACCGATGATATATTTGTTAAGGACAATGACATAATAATTCCAATAGATATCAACGTAGGTTGTAATATTTCGCTCCCAAATAATGATTCTCCTGGAGGTAGAAGTTTAGGTCGGGGTACGTGTGTGGACTGAGCACCACTGATAGACCTTGTTATGTAGATATAGTTAACTATCTTGCGGCTAAAGTAGAGCCTGAACTCTTCAAAAGTTATCATAAAAATAAATTCTTATGATAAATCCGGAGATATCACTGGGATGAACCCTATATATA
Source organism: Moricandia arvensis (assembly GCA_905132765.1). Taxonomy (NCBI): domain Eukaryota; kingdom Viridiplantae; phylum Streptophyta; class Magnoliopsida; order Brassicales; family Brassicaceae; genus Moricandia; species Moricandia arvensis. The sequence goes on from CAJHQP010000163.1 coordinate 4,791, forward strand.
AGCACTGCTCTGATGGCATATACAGAAGATGTGTTTCTGAAAGCAAAACTCCATAAATTATGTATCATTGTCATGGATCCGAATATGCCGGACCTTTCACCAGTTTCAAGACAGAGTCAAAAATTCTACGAGCGGGATTTCGGTGGCCAACTATGTTTTGAGATGCTCAAACCTACGTAGAAAAATGCGACCCCTTCCAAAGAAGAAAAAAATAAGCAAGAGAAACGAAATGGGAGAAAATTTCATACTCGAAGTTGAAGTTTCAATTGATGGGGCATTGATTTTATGGGCCCTTTCCCTTCTTCGAACAGAAATAAATACATTCTAGTCGCCGTAGACTACATATTCAAATGGGTCGAAGCAATTGCAACTCCAAAAAATGACGCTTCCATAGTCGTTAAACTCTTTAATAGCATCATCTTTCCTAGATTTGGATTCCCTCGTGTAGTCATAAGCGACGGAGGTACTCACTTTATAAACAGAGTATTTGAAAAACTACTCAAGAAACATGGAGTTCACCATCGAGTAGCCACACCCTATCATCCTCAGACCAGCAAACAAGTTAAAGTATCCAACCGCTAAATCAAAGAAATCCTAGAAATGACGGTAGGATCAACCCAAAAGGATTGGTCTCTAAAATTGGATGATGCGCATTAGGCATACCGAACAGCATTTAAAACACAGTTATGGACTACCCCATTTCACTTACTCTATGGAAAAGTATAGCATCCCCAATCCTTAATAAGGATCATGTGACTGACCATGGTTCGAGGAAACGAGCTGAAGATCACTTTGATCAAGAGTCAGGCATTACATGGCCAGGTTAGGGTTAAGTATATAAGGACTTAACCAAATGAGAGGGAAAGAAACGAGTGAAAGGAGCTAGACGAGTGTTTTGGCAGCTGGATGAAGTAAACGACTAGCTCGACCAGCTAACCGTAGCTCGACCAAGCTCAGTCCATCTCAGCCCTACTTAGGTCAGCTCATTGAGATACCACCTCACTCAGCTGGACCAGCTAGGGATCAGCTCAACTCAGCTGGACACAGTGTTCGGGTATTGGGCAGTTGGTCCGGATCCGGGCCGGTGTTGGGCAAGGTGATCCAGCCATGGTGGCTAGGGCCTGGTGGACCCTTGGGTAAGGCCATGGGCTATACCTGGTGGGTCTGGGTCTCTTTTTGGGCCTGGGTCTCTGTTTGGGCCTGGTACTGGCCCAAGAAAGGTCATATACAGGCAAAGGGATGCATGCGGCCAAGAGGTGCAACGTATCAACCAAGTCATGCCCTTTCGCCCACAAGTCATGCGTGTTAGTGGGGCAAGACTTACTACTTCGTTTACTATAAATAGGGGGTATCTCCACATGTTTTTATAATCAGTTCCATAAGGAAAATACAGAGAGAAAGGCGAGAGAGAGAAATCGACCATACAAGGTCGATATTGTTGTGGCTAATCAACCACAAAATGTAGATAAATTTTGAATAGGAAAGGTCGACTGGAATAAGAACAAGTGGAAAATATAAAGTGTTGTAAAAGGGCTTTAAGAGTCCAGAGGCCACGTTCAAGGTAATGGGGTGGCCATGGAACCATCGCCCTTAATAATCGATCGGTTTAATCGGATTGTTGGGCCGGTTTTGAATTGGTTGCATTCAATCTCTTCCTTCTCCATTTTGATTACTTTATCTTCATATTCTACTCTTTATTTTCGTGAGGAATGGTGTGGTTTTGTGTCGGAATTGGCGTGGCAAAGAGCCAAGGTCATGTTCGAGTGGAACCAACCACGATCTATGGTTCATGGCTCATTGAACGGATGGTCTGATGGGTCTTAACCATGAAATGGTTTTCCTTTGTTCTGGCAAGGGGAATTCCGTGGGTTAATTGGGATTGTATGGTCTATTTGGATATGGTCTTGAGTCGGTCCAATTAGTTTGGGTCAAGTCCCAATGGATCGGTTACAGAAATTGTCTAAATGACCGTGAAACGGTTCGCTTGGGCTGTGCGGTTGTGTCTAGACCCTAAGGGGCATGATGCACACAAGATTATTAACTTAGGCCATTCTACGGTTCTGTTAATAAGTCCAAGGCCATTAGCCGGACTTAAGTTAGGAGTTGGAGCCGTGGCATCCTTGGTTCTAGCCGTGTGTACGGGTGGAGTTCATGGGTGGTCCGGTGATGTTATATTGTGGTTGCGAGTATACTTAGAGGTTCCTAAGTATATAGATGACTGCATATGACTCCTTTCTCAAGGGTTGTGATGTTTGGTTCCAAGGGTTGTGTCATTAGACTTAGTCCGTTCACATCGAAACCGTAACCTAGACCATGGGTCAGTTATGCGGATCAGTCAAGATTGTGCCAATGAATGGGCGGTTGGGCTGAATGGTTGGAAAGTCCCAAAGAGTACGAGTTGCCAAGAGACATGAGATACCAGAGAGTACGAGTATCCAGAAGGTACAAGATACCAGAGAGTTACGAGTACCAGAAGGTACCATAGACCAAAGGGTGTCATTGACCAAAGTGTGCAAGCTACCAAAGGGTGAAAGTTCCAAACGGTACCATTGGATGCAAGTTCTGTCCGGTCCATATGTTTCAGTCCATGACTTGTAAAGTCAGGACATAAGAAATGTTCGGTTCCGAAAGGATACGAACAGTTTGTGTCCGAAAGGGTACGAACAGTTTGGGTCCGAATGATTCAGGACCGAGGAGGTACGAATGGATCGTGACCGAATAGGGGTGATTGTTCAAGGGAGGCCGTGTATGATCTGATTCACGGTTGAGAATATTCGACCTGATCCATAAGTGATGGATCAAGGTGTCGGATCTAACCTGATTAATGAATACATCGTTTGCTATGAACAAGTCAGATCGGTTGCCTTGGATATAGGCAAATGCCAATCAGGAAAGATGAAGACTCATCAGTTCTGAGTCATATGAGTTTGGTGGGATGATTGACTTAGGATATGATGGGCATTCTCAGTCCATAAAGAAATTTGGTACTATTGCCTATAAGGTGAAACGAGGCTGGATGTTGTATGAGCCGATAAGGGCCAGATGCATATCCTTAACTGATTGAAGACTTTTCAAGGGTTACCTTTGTCTGTGGGGATGGTTGGTTGAATGACTAAGTACCCAAAGGGGGTTGTCTTATGTAGGAATAAGATAAGAATTAAGAAGACACTCAATGAGTCAAATGGTTCACTAGACAAGTAAGTGTAGTTTGGATCAATGGTAGACCGATGAGCTACAAAGCTCTGTGTATGTGGCAAAGGTATGAGTTAACAAGTACTTGACTAGATTAGATCAAGGCTCAGATAAAATATTCTGCTGCATATTGTTAGACATAATCTAAGTGAACCCACGTCTAAGGACGCAATTAAATAAGAATGGTTCAAAAAGAGAGAGGTTCAGTCAAGAAGTGGACCGAGCGACGTGACGCATCGACCGCGGCTTAGACAGCCGGGTCGGGGTGTTACAAGTTGGTATCACAGCCAGGTTGATCCTGTTCAGGACAGTGCTCAAAGATGATAAGTTTAAACCAAAATTCCTTCTCGAAAGTAAGACGATTAGTAAACCTTGATAAGGGTAAGCCGAGAGAGAGAGAGTTGAGGTAAGTAAGGTGCCGTCCTTGAGAAAGGGGAAGTTCTGAGATGAACCACTTAGCCAAGACATAGTCTCCATGGGAACGATCCTGAAACATGAAGGTTAGTCAATCTAGTTATCGGAAGTAATGAACGGTTTTGTAAGAACATGATATGTGATATCCTAGTATGATGAGGGTTGAGGTATACTATAAACAGTCTTGTGAGTGGTGTCAGCATTCGCAGAAGTGTGACACTTTGAGGAGTAGTATGGAATGTCCTCCAGATTTTTGATGAAACCAATATCCTACTCGTCTAGGTAAAGAATGGACGCAATGCAAACTTGCTTTATGAACAATCGGCACTCTACAAAGGATAAGTGTTATTCCTAGGTGTCCGTTCAAAACAAGTGAGCAATATGCGATGTTAAATCTGGATTAAGGGAAACACTACATGACTAGTATACAAGTGGACTTGTGATCATAGGGATCAATTAATACTCAGTATAGGTCATTATAGTAAACCTTAGATCAAGTCGGATTGAATGGAAAAGTTCCAAGATGAATCCGACTATTGAAATAGTAAGGAAACTCAAGATGTTTGTTCTGATCAATGGAAGGACTTGATGTTAGGTATCTACGTATGATGGGGATCGAGGCATATTATAAATGCTCTTGCAAATGGTGACAACATTCGCAAAAGTAAGACGCTTTGGAGAATGGTATGGGACGTTTTCAAAATGTGTGATCAAACCGAGATCATACTCATCTAGGAACCCTCATGATCAGTGGTGTGGAAACACACGTACTTTTTGACACATGGGCTACACACAGATTCTTGAGCCCAGAACTGGTCGGAAGGGGTCTGATTTGTCTAGAATTTGTGGATAATTTGAGGTTAGGAAGGCAGCCGGTGTGCAAGTCATGCAATCACTAGGCCTTATGACAAATGTCCCGGTGATGATCCAAGGTAAGAATCTACCTATTGATCTGATCGGTGTTCGCTTACAGAATCACGAGGTGGTCTTAAGCATGGATTGGTTGGGGAAGTATCGGGCCACTCTCAATTACCACAAGGGTCGTGTGCGATTGGAGACTGGACCTCACCCGATGGAATACCAAAGTCTGAGTCCGGCTCTATGGAAAGTAGTGGTTTCAACAGTCCGTATAAAACGGATGCTACGTCAGGGTTGTGAGACCCTTCTGGCCACAATCACCACTATGGAGCGCGACAATTATGTCGATCTAAAGATCTGTCTGAGGAGTCGCTGGTGTCTGAGTTCCCGGATGTGTTTCGTTTTCTACAGGGTATCTCCCCTGATGGGTCGGACACATCCATGATCGAACTGGAATCAAGGACAGCTTCACTGTCCAAGAGTCTGTATCGACTGGCTCCAGCCGAGAATAGAGGACGACAAATCTGTTGATCTGAAAGATCTATCTGAGGACTCGTTGGTGTCTGAGTTCCCAGATTTTTTCCATTCGCTACAGGGTGTCTCCCCTGGTAGGTCGGACACATTCATGATCGAACTGGAACCAGGGACAACTCCACTGTTCAAGATTTCGTATCAAATGGCTCCCGCCGAAATGGCCGAGCTAAAAAAAATAGGAGGAATTATTGGAAAACGGGTTCATACGTCTGAGTAGTTCCCCATGGGGTACGCCAGTCCTCTTTGTGAAAAAGAAGGATGGTACCATGCGACTGTGTATCGACTATCGAGGGTTGAACAGGATTACAGTGAAGAACAAGTACCGGTTACCTCGGATAGACGAGTTCTTGGATCAACTCAAAGGACCCAAGTGATTTTCTAAGATCGATTGGCCTCTGGGTATCATCAGATTCCTATAGAGCCATATGATGTTACGAAAAAAGCATTTAGGACCAGGTATGGCTACTACGAGTTCTGGTTATGCAGCTCGGTCTTACCAATGCACCTGCAGCATACCTGAAAACGATGAACAGTGTGTTCTGAGATTTCTTGGAAGAATCAGTGACCATCTTCATAGATGATATCCTGGTTTACTCCAAGGATGAGGAATCTCATAAGAGACATCTGAGAGCCATGCTGGAACGGTTAAGAGAGCACAAGCTTTACGCCAAACACATCAAATGCAGCTTTTGGTAGAAAATTATTGGGTTCCTCGGTAATATCGTGTCCGACCAGGGCGTCTCAGTGGATCCAGAGAAGATCAGGGCAATCAAGGATTGGCCCCGACCACGCAATGCCACAGAAGTCAGAAGCTTCTTTGGTATGGCAGGATACTATCAAAAGTTTGTGAAACGGTTCGCAAGCTTGGCTCAGCTTATGACGCGGTTGACCGGGAAGGATGTTAAGTTCACATGGTCTGAGGAGTGCGGGAGATACTTCTCTGAACTCAAGGACATGTTGACCAGCACTCAATTCTAGTTCTCCCAGAGGCCAATCAACCTTATGTGGTCTATACGGACACGTCCATAACATGACTAGGTTGCGTACTGACCCAACGGAATCATCGCCTATGCGTCAAGGTAGTTGAGGAAACATGAAGGAAACTACCCCACCCATGATCTAGAAATGGCTGCAGTAGTATTCGCCTTAAATATTTGGCGTTCATATCTGTATGGGGTTTAGATACTTACAGACCATAAAAGTCTGAAGTATATATTCACCCAGCCTGAGCTTAACTTAAGGCAAAGGAGGTGGATGGAGTTCGTGGCTGATTACGATTTCGACATTACCTACAATTCGGGAAAGGCTAATATAGTAGCAGACGCCTTGAGCCGGAGGTGGGCCGATGTTTCAGCCGAACGGGAGGCTGACGACCTGGAAGGGATGGTCCATGCTCTGCAGTTGAATGCACTGACCAAGGAGAGTGAGCCACTCGGAATAGAGGCAGTTAACCAAGCCGACCTGCTTACCCGAATTTGGTTGATCAAGGCCAGGAGGAGAACCTGAACAAGGATTCTCAGAATGATAGGACGGAGTACCATACAGCGAAGGATGGTACTATCCTAGTCAATGGAGGGTAAGAATTTCCCGAAGAAGGAAATTTGATCCAAGATACTTGGGACCGTTAAAGGTAATAGAAAGAGTTTGAATGGTGGCATACAAGTTGGACTTTTCAGCCAAGATGGATGCATTTCATAATGTGTTCCTTGTTTCCCAACTCAGGAAATGCCGGAGGAACAATTGATTCGGATTCGAGAATGAATCCATCGCAAGTGGGGGAGACTTATAGCATTGCCAATCCTGAATAAGGATCATGTGACTGACCATAGTTCGAGGAAACGAGCTGAAGATCACTTTGATCAAAAGTCAGGTGTTCCATGGTCAGGTTAGGGTTAAGTATATAAGGACTTAACCAAATGAGAGGGAAAGAAACTAGTTAAAGGAGCTAGACGAGTGTTTTGGCAGCTGGACAAAAGTAAACGACTAGCTCAACCAGCTAAATGTAGCTCAACCAAGCTTTTGGACTGAGGCCCTTAGTAAAATATGTTACATTGTCAACCGGGTGTATCTGAGAAAAGGGACCACGAAAACCCCTTATGAAATATGGACTGGTAAAATACCTACCTTGGGTATTTTCATATTTTTGGATGCAGGTGTTATATAATGAACGGCAAAGACTATCTTGGAAAATTTGACTCAAGAAGTGATGAGGGAATCTTTATGGGTTACTTAGGAACGAGTACAGCGTACAGAGTCTACAACCAGCCATCAATGACCATCATGGAGTCAGTTAACATGATTTTCATGATCTTTCAGTGGTTACCAGGGAACAACATGACTCAGATGAAGAGAGAAAAATGGCTGAAGTCCAAATAGACGAAGAAATATCCAAAACCGTTGAGTTAGAAGTTGTAGAACCACACTAAGCGATTCAACAAGTCATCAAAATCATTCAGTTTCTGATGTGATATGTGGAGTTGACGAAGGACAAAAAACTCATGGGAAAGTCATAAATTTCAGAGAGATGGTGCAGTTTGCCTGCTTTGTGTCGCTCATCGAACCAAAGACATATATTGAAGCACTTCGTGATGAGTATTGAATAGTCTCGATGGAGAAAGACCATGAACAGTTCACAAGGAATGACATATGGGAACTAGTAACTTCTCCAGATGGCGTAAATATTGTGGGAACTAAGTGGATCTTCAAGAACAAAACAGATGAACATAGAGATGTGGTTCGCAATAAGGCAAGACTTGTAGCACAAGGGTACTCCCAAATTTAAGGAGTAAAATTTAAGGAAACGTTTTCCCCGATGGCTAGATTGGAATACATACGACTGTTCCTTGGAATGGCATGCATCCTGAACTTCAAAGTCTATCAGATGGATGTAAAGAGTGCGTTTCTAAATGGTATACTACAAGAGGAGATTTATACAGGATAGCCGAATGGATTCAAAGATCCAACTCATCGAGAACATGTCCACTGGTTGAAGAAAGCTTTATACGGACTAAAACAAGCACCTTGGGCATGGTGTGAAAGACTTAACTCAATTTTTGGTAAATGACGGATACATTAGAAGAAGTGTGGATAAAAATTTGTTCTTCATGGAGAAAGAAAAAGATATCATCATTTTCCAAATCTATGTGGATGATATTATCTTTGGAAGTACTTCTCAAAAGATGGTAGATGAGTTTGTGGAGAACATGACACGAAAATTTGAGATGAGCATGTGTGGAGAGCTGACGTACTTCTTGGGGCTTCTAGTGGTTCAGTCTGATCAAGGAGTGTTCATCTCACAAAGTTCTTAAGCACACAATCTTGTGAAAAGATTTGGTCTAGAAAACAGCAAAGTGCCAAGAACACCTATGAGTACTTCACTGAAACTGGCACTAGATGAACCAGGAGAAGATGTGGATGCAACCCTCTATCGTGGCATGATAGGCAGTTTGTTGTATCTTACAGCCAGTAAACCTGATCTTTCGTTCAGTGTTGGAGAATCATCAAGTATGTCAGAGAAACATAAAGCTTGGGAATCTACTACTCAAGGAACTCAAACAAGAACTTGGTGGGTTATTGCGATTCAGACTGGACAGGTGTGCAGACGACATGAAAAGCACAAGTGGAGGATGCTTCTTCCTTCGAAACAATATCATAGCATTGTTGAGCAAGAAGCAAAATTCGGTATCACTCTCTACGGTAGAAGCAGAATACATCGCAATGGGTAGCTATTGCACACAACTTCTTTGGATAAAACAAATGTCAGCTGATTATGGAATGCGCTCTGGACCCTTCCGGGTACACTGTGAAAACAAAAGTGCTACTGACATCTCAAAGACTCCAGTCCAGCACTCACGGACAAAATACACTGACATCAGGCATCACTTCATCAGAGAACTGGTTGAAAACAATCAGGTAATAGTCAAACATATTGTTACTGATTTACAGTTGGCTGATATATTCACTCAATCTCTTGATTTTAATCGATTCATTACGCTAAGAAATGCCATTGGAGTATGCAACCTTTATTTTTGAGTAAAGTTGTGTAGGGATTGACGGAGGCACATGTTCAGGATGTACATATCATTCAGATTATATTTGGAACTTGACAACGCTCTGGAAAAGAGCTGCTTGGTGTGCCATCAATTCTTTTGAGGTACAGGTTCGCATGAGTGAATGTGCAAAATCCTAAAAGAGCCAGAAATATTGAAAAGATGCTCAACAAAAAAAAAAGAAAAACAAAAACAACAAATAAAAACAAATAAAAGGGGGCACACACTCATGTCGGATAAAGGTTGAAAACCCTCAGGATTGATGAAGGCACAACAATGTGAAAACTAGCCATAAAAATACAATCGAGTGCACCAGATCGTACAATCTGCAAGAGTCATATATTCAAGCTGAATCAAGTGCTGAGTCAGACCATGTCTTACGCTCCTCAAAGGTACAAAAAGGATAAACACTGAACTTAAATGTATATGATAGAATCCAATTGTGAGTCTTAACCCATGTGTGATTACTATTTTGAGAGTCTTATGATACACTTACAGTTCGAGAACATGCTTGTTTTGTTGATGGTCTTGGAGGAGAGAAATCAAAAGTTTCAGGTGTAAAAAGGAAAAAATGTAAACGACAGGGACCAAACATGCAATTTCAGAACAGTTGGTTGAGTTTCCCTCTGTATAGGAAGTAGTGGTTCAGGAACCCTAAAACGGCTTAGTGTGTATAAATCTAGAATCACTTCTCCACTCCTCAACCACGATCTCACGCAAAAAAAAAATCTCAAGCTCAGATCTAACAATGGCAAAATTCATGAAGATGAAAGAAGCTGAATCCTCGACTGATCAATCGATGCATGCAGCCTCTGAATCAGATCTACCCAAACTTTCTGATGGAGAGGCTGTCGAACTCCACCGAGAAACAATCCTCCAGCCTCCACAACGCTATCTGAGGTCACTGAAGAACTTGAATCGTTCAACACCGCCAACAATCTGATGAGAGCGACGAACTTCAAGGTACTTCTTAGCGTGGAGAAGGTTACCTCAAGTTGTGCTCACAGTAGCTGAGACATCAACTGACCAAACCGCACGTACCTCACACTCTCCAGTTCATCAATCGCCAACCTTGGATACATCACCTCGAGGATTTGAAAAAGAACCTGACTCCGTCCTTATCACCTCGCTATGGAGCTCTCATGATCATTGCGGCTCACTACTGGATTCCATCTACACACAAGACTCACGTCTTTGTGGACAGGGCTAAGTTGATCTACAAGATGGGCCATGGAACCAAGGTTGACATAGGTAGCTTGGTGTTCAAACATATCATGAATCCCGGAGTGATTCAAAGAAATGATTCTCGCTGGCTCATTTTCCTTGATTGATTATGGTAGTTCTTCAGAAGCAGCACTCCTTGCTGCCTAGAACCGGTGAGAAACCAGCTCGTCCTAATCCGTACAAGAAAGACAAATGTGTTGGAGAAAACTACGAGTTACTCAAGCCTAAGGCAAAGGGCAAGGCTAAAGAAGCAACAGGAGGGAGAACATCATCTCGCTCAACTCGCCTTCCACCACATGCTCCATCTGCTCCACCAGAACCTAGCTCAAGCACAAGAACTGGCCTTCGTCGTGCATTTGTCTATGAATTCGGTACTGTCTAGTACCCCAAGGCCTGCTCACTCAGGATGATCTGCAAGAGGCACTTCAGGATACGACACGAGCTCTACCAGCATTAACTGATATTGTTCAAGACTTGATGTGTTCGGTTGCATGTTAGTATCTTTTGTCTTATATTGACTTCTCTAATTACACTTGATTTTTTAATATGTCTGCTCACAAGCAGGGGGAGAAGAGGATTGAGATGAAGTTGGTCTAAGTTTGTGGGGGAGCAATGTTTCTTACTGTTTCTTTTTCTGTACTCTTGTTTGCAATTGCACTATTTGCTGAAATTGTATTTATCCTATGGTTAAAACAATCTCGGTTTACGGGGGAGTATCTATGTGTGTTGTCTTTTTTATAAAGATGTATTAAATACCTGAACCCAATGATTAGGATAATTTAAGTATGGTTTTGGTTACCCTGAGTTTGTAAGCTTATGTCTTGCAATAAATTTGTGTATGTGTGGGTTGTATGTATTCATCTCAGGTACTTGTGAGACGCACGAATTAAAAAAAAAGGGAGAATGAATATGTATGATCAAGGCAGACCTGAAGTAGTTTATGAAGTGCGACATGAACTACTACACGAGACAAGGAATCAAGATTGAATGTGGATCAAGATAAGAGCATTAAGGAAGATCTACTGAAAAAGTCAGTTGAAGGAAGTATTGACGACGAAGCAATCAATCTTATGGGACAAGGAAGATCGACTTATTCGCCGAAGAGCCGGACATGGAAAGTTTCCATTTGGTATTTAGGTTTAGGGATTTCCACTAAGTATAAAGAGGACATTGGCAGTGTGGTATAGAGCTTTTAGGCTAGAGAGAGTTTTTTACGTCCGGATAAGGAGAAACAAAGCATATAGGGATTAGAAGCTTAAGGAGTTCAGAGACTGGTTCAGGTCTGCGAACGGATTAGACTAGTCAATAAGTCAAGGTTTTTCTTGATCTTGATTAAAGTATTGCTTTCAGAAAGAACTTGTATGTGATTTAAAAGGATTAATCTAGTCGTATTTCTTAAAAAGTATAATCCATGTGTTACCATGTGTTCTAGTTTCTGTATTCGATACACTATCTCGGAGAAAGCTAAGTTTTACTTCGAACTCTCGTAAGAGCGTACCCTTGGAACCAAAGTAGCTGCAACTCAGTATTAAAATCAGAAGAAGAGCTGTTTTTGAAATTTTTTTGGAAGAAGTTGAAAAAAAAATGACTTTCACTTAATGGCTGAAACGAAGAGATAGAAGAGGAGAAGAACTGACGGCACTGAGATTTAGAGAAATCTCTTACATATTAATCCAAACGCATTAGAACATGTCTTGATAGTTACGTGTCATCATTACGATAATTATTAAAAAATTTAGATCAAATATATATTTCAGATTATATATATATATATATATATATATATATATATATATATATATATATCTATTTCAAATTTTACATTTAGTAGGAAGTCTCAATTAATATATATTTATTTTAATAAAAATAATATTTTTGTTACAGTAAATATAACATCATATGAGTACTAAGCCTCATTTAATAAATATTCTTATTAAAATATACTATATATCTATTTCATTATCATTTTATTTTAATTATATAGCATATAAAATAAATAAATGATTATTTAAAATGTTTTACCAAAAAAATTAGGGCAAATCTCTCAAATAACCCTTTTGAAGTTTTTGTCATAAAAATAACCTTCAAGAACAAAAATGACCAAAGAAGACTTTTTTATTTTTTAAAAATTAATATTTTTTATTTTATTTTTCAATTTTAAATCTCACCTCCAAAACCCCACCCCATAACTCTATACCTTAAGTCTAGATTAGTTAACCCAAGGGGTATAAATGTAAATTTACACCCTCTAATAAAAGTTATTTTTATCATTTTCTTCCTTAATGGTTATTTTGGTGACAAAAACTTTTTTAGTACTATCTTAGGGTATTACTCAAAAAATGATCGTAAATAAAAAGAGATTTTTTTATTTATCTGATTACTCCAATTTAGTTATCAACATAATAGTTACTCGCTTCTCAATTATTAAATATATTTATTATTGCATAATATATAAATGAATACAACATAAATAATTATATGTATAAATAATTTGGGGGAATTTGCCAAATATGACTCAAAACTTGATTCTAAATGTAAAAGTAACCTAAAAACCTTTTAAAATTACAACTAGTCCCTTATGACCAAACAAAAAAACTGAATTTACTTTTACGAATATAAAACTGGAAGAGTTCTTGGAAGTCGTCTTATATAGTTGATCTTAAAAATAATCTATAAATTTTATTTTAAAACAATCTTGGAGGAAGGATTGAGGCAGCCAATCCCATGCATATCGTCTGTACAGGTCCATCATGTAATTATAAACATTTCTAAACGATATAAATTAAGATATAGTAAAATTGAATTGTTTTCAACATAGATGAGTGAATGTAGTGTTATGGTATACTTTGGATAGGATTTGGTAACATATGTTGTAATATTATTTATATTTTTAGGGTTAGTTTTTTGAAAGCTCAAATTTTGTTTGAAAAAATTAACTTTTTACCTATATGTGTTTTGTTCTATGAAAATTAAATTTTTACCTATATTATTTGTATTCTATGAAAGTTTTTAGAAAGTTGAATTTAATTTTAATGAAGGTTTAAATTAGTTAATTAAGGGTCTAGCTGGTTTAAACGCAGTGGTTGCGGTTGCGAGAGTTTGCGGATGCGGGTGGTTGTGGTTAAAAACGTTACTAAGTGATTTATACGACTAGTGCAGCGGTTAGAAATTTTTGAGTTTGCGGGATACTTATGAATGGTTGATTACCAAATGCAAAAATGTTTTATTAATAAATTAACAATATTAACACTTTATATAATTAAAAATCTTAAAAATCATATTATTATACTAAATATAAAAATATATATTTATAAAATCATTGTATTAAATTGTAAAAATATATATATTTTAGGTTTATATATATGTACTTATATATTAATGTCTAAAAATTATAGTAAATGTTTTTGTTTAAAATTTTAAATTTTAATTAAATATTTTTTATTTTAATATAACCTTTTTCAAAAAAAAAATATTTTTTTATCCTCCCGCAACTGCCCAAAAATATTTTTTTATCCTCCCGCAACTGCCCGCAACTGCAAACGATAGTTGTAGCCAGCTTTTGATTTTGAGAGGTTTGGAGCGGTTTGAAGAGGTATATAGCGTTTTTTTTATTGTTGCAAAATGCCAACAACCGCTACCAATCGCAAAAGCTGCGTTTGCAGGTGGTAGTGGAGAAACCAGTCAAGCCCTTAGTTTAGGGTTTATTTAGGGTGTAGACGACTTCCAAGAAGTCGTATAATGAATGGTATTTAGGGGTAGAAGACTTCCAGGAACTCTTCTCGTGGTTTTTACATGAGACGACTTCCAGGGAAGTCGTCCACATCGGACCAAACCTTTAATTTTACCACTGTACATTAAACTTAACCAGATAATTTACCGGACATATAAATACTACTTTTTCATTGTATGTAGAAAAGCAAGAAACCCTAATGTCGTTTCTCTCTCAGACGATTTCGAAGGCGAATCTTTTCTGTTAAATCTCTCTTTTCCGTTGTTCTCACCGCCTGTAATCTCTTTTTACGACGAATCTGGTTTCTCCTTCATGCCAAAGAGAATTAAAGTAGATTAAACTAACCATTCGGTTCCTTTTTCAGATCTGAATCGAGTTTTGTGGAACTCCCCAGCTGGTAAGTTCTTCCTCTTTGCTGTCGAGTTAGATTTTATGACTAAAGGCGTTTAGCCGCCGTTAAATCCTAAAAGTTGTAGTCTTGATCTCGTTGAGTTTTGCAGATCTGTAACCGCTGGTGTCGTTGGCGATCATAACTTCTCCAGCTGTAAATCATCCATTTTTTCTATTTATTTAGTTTTTCAGGGTTTGCGTCCTCTCATTCTAGTGAAAGACTGCTCAAAAGATTTCCTAGAAGTCTTCTAGAGTGGAAGACTTCCTGGAATTCTTCAAGAGTGGAAGACTTCATAGAAGACTTTAGTCTTCCAGAATGTAAGACTTCTCAAAACACTTCCTAGAAGTCTTCTAGGAAGTTTTACACTGTGGAAGACTTCCTAGAAGTCTTCTTAGAAGTCATCTCACTAAAGCTTACATGCAAGTCTACCAGCATAGGAATTTAGAATAATACGTTTAGTTTTGTTTGAGATGTTGGTTTTTGATTATTTTGCAGATCGGAAAATAGATTTAATAGAACTCTCGCGGAGGATATATACATTAAGGGAAGAGCCCATTCCCGTCAAAAGCAATTCCTATCATACAGAAGACTCAAACTTGCTTACTGCTGTAAGGCGAGCTCTTCATGATGACGAATATGAGGAGCTGAAGGACTCAAAGTTGAGAGTGTTCATCAAATTCAAGGAGTTGAATTTTGGATGGGCATCAAGGCTGGTACATCATATTCTCAGTTTCTAGCTTAACATTAAGAAGAAGTATGAGCTTTGGAGTCTCGTTGGTCCAGAACAAGTGAGGTTTTCACTGATAGAGTTTGAGCACCTAACTGGTCTGAACTGTGATTACATTGAGGACCTTGAAAATCCGAGGTGTGAGGTTACGAAAGAGATGGCTTCTTTCCGGGAGATGATGGGATTTGATGTCGACGCTGGTACAACTTCTGAACAGATAATAGCAGCATGTGGGACATGCCAAGAGTGGACTCGAGATGAACGTATGCAGCTCGGATATCTTTCCATATTAATTGGATTCATTGAGGGGAGAAAGTACTCAACCGCTACAAGGGGCTGGTCTTGCAACGCTAGTGATGGATTTAGAAGAATTTGAAAATTATCCATGGGGGAGAGTGGCGTTCAAGGTACCCATGGACTCTCTGATGGGAAAATATTTGACAAAGACTTACATTGTTGATGGTTTTGTACAAGTTATTCAGGTGTGGTTCTACTATGCTCTACCAGAAATGACTGTTAAATATGGGAATCTCATATCAAACAGACCGTCTCCACCGTTTTTGGCTTACAATGGTAGCAAAGGACAAAAATGTTTTAAAGAGGCCATCAGCAGACATGTATATAAACGTCACTCCCTAAGATTTCACAGAAGACTTATGTTTAAGTCTTCTATGAAGCCTTTTCTAGAAGAATTTTCAATAGTCTTTTACTTTCATCTTTGTTAATCTATCAAATATCAAAGTTTATATGTTTTATTTCCTGCAGACTAGCGTGAACAACTTTGTTGAGAAGAATTTTGGTGAAATGTTTCCACAATGGGACTTTGATGTAGAAGATACGGCCGAAGAGAATATAATTAAAGTCATGTTTATTGGAAACCTAAATGTAAGTGGACCATGGATCGCTGGAAAGTTGCCGGTACTAACCAGTGGGTCAATCCAATGATGCAGGTTGTTTATGTGAAGAAGGAAGAGAGTACAGCAAAGACAGATACTGTTGTGAAGGAAGAGAGTGGGAGACCTCAGAATAAAGTCGTAAAGAGGCTTTTGTTGAGGATCATGTAGAGGCTCGTAAAGGGGCTCGTTCAGCGGCTTCTACGGATGTTTGTGGGGTGAAAGAACAGAATTAACGAAGCTTTAAGGACCTTGCTGATGTAATTAGGGGTGGGTTTGGTATGTGCCTTAGGGAGATCAAGCTTCTCGGAGATAGGATGGAAGCTGTGGAGAAGAAGGTCGGAATCTCCAAAAAGGGACTGCATCTAATGATCTTTAACTCACTACTCCATGTCCCCCTAAACGTGGGCACAAACCCGAGGTTAATACCTCTCCCAAAATCACAGAGAAGAGAGTCACTAGGCAAAGTGTTAGGAAACAGAACTGAAACTTGGATTTGCTTTGTTCCTTACGTGTTCTTGGATGTACCATTTGTATATCAGAACATGTGTGGTTTGTTTTTTGTGTGTGCTTGGATCTTTGCTTGTGTATGGATTTTGTTTTGTGTGTTACTTGGATATTTGGTTTGATTTGACCATTTGTATGTCAGAACTTGTGTGATTTGACTTCATTTTGTACATTGAAATTGCAGAGTGAAAGTGTGAATGGAGCAAAAGCGGGACAGAATGACGACGCCAAAGAACCGATTGGGTCCACAAGATCGAGTTCCTGAAGAGCTGAGTCTTCTGATAGCAAATGTGACTGAGGAGAAAGCTCATGAACCGAGTGTTGACCCCAGCGTTGTTCTATTGGACAAACGAGAACCCCACCATTTCAGATGTACAGCAGGGGGAAACTAGAAGGCATACAAAGAACGATGTTTCTATGGCCGTTGCCTGGAGAAAGAGTAATCGAGCAAGGAAACTTGCTGCCTCACAGCAATCTCCTTTTCAGGGAAACAACACAGCCAAAGCGATCATTCCAAACACTAAGGCTGGCCCAGGCTATGATCCTTTTCCACCCGTTGACAAGAAGAAGACGAAGGTGCTCATTGATAGGCTGAAATTTGATCCGTAAGTGCTAATTTCCCATAGGAGCTTGCATTACTCTACAAAAAAAAACATGATCTACATCTTGTGTTTACAATTATTATAGAACACATGCTCAGAAAAAACCACCTGGTTCTCCAAGTTTGTGGTATCACATCCTCTGAACCCCCTTATATGGCTCATTGACTCGGTAAATTTCTATACACTAATTCACTTTAAATTCTCAAAAGACTTATCACTAAGTCTTTCAGAAGACAATGATGAGAACCTATCAACGTATGAGCAGTGATTATGTATGATGTGTAATTTGTACTTATAGTTGATGCTTTTGTATGTTTTTGTAAGCTGTTTTAGGATGCGGTAACAGGGTCAGGATAGGATGAACATTTTGTAACCTATCCTCCTATCAAACTAGCCTTTCTTAGAAAAAAATAGTTTGGTAATGCACTAACCCTAGCTTCTCGGATAAACTAGTTTGTAACCTATCCTCCCACGAAATCTTATTCTTTTGTGGTCTGAAGATGTTTAAATTGCAATTTCTCAACTCATAAAAACATCATAGCACATAAAGTTCATAAAAGAAATGTCTTAACGGAGATAAGTTCATAAACCAGATAAGAGAATAACATAGAAAGTCATAACAGAGATAAGTTCATAAAACAGATAAGAGAATAACTCAGAAAGTCATAACAAACGACTGTCACGAAGGTCATCTGTCCTGCATACGACTATCATGAAGGTTGTCTCTATGCCAGACAACTATCACAAAGGTCTTCCAGAAGATTGTACTAAATGTTACTTCAGGGGTTTCGTTGTCTCATCCTGGATAGCTCCAACCAAGATCACCATCTTGATTTCTTCTGTCTCCCCGGACAACGCTTTACTTCCGGAGAAAGGCATGCAACTTATTGTCCAACACAAGGATATATATTCTGTGAGTACCATGCATACAAATGATCCTTTGAGTAGAGCGTGCACACAAGTGTGGAGACAGCCAAACCAGCATATGTTCTAGCTGTTATAACATGAGAGCAAGTTATTTTCTCGATTGCATAGACTCTACAATCACACTTTCCATGTTCCAAATCAACAACACAATTTGCCACATTGTACAAAGAATCGTCATCCATCAATTAATTGGACATACATCATATCTGCTATCTCCAAACGAACAACAAGTAAGTATTTAACTCCACGACTATGTTGAGTTGTGAGATTCAAAGCATCTTCTATCCTTTTCCAATACCACCTTCCTAGATTATCCCTTATGAACTCCAACAAGAACTGAATAAGAAATCCTCTTGCTCGCTTTAGTGCAGAATTAATAGATTCAGCGATGTTGATGGTTTTTAAGTTGTATATGTCTCTTTAACAATGAACCCTTGACCATATGATCACGTTGGCATCCTCCAAAAACATTGCAAGTTTTGTTTTTGCATTCCATATCTCATCCATGTACCGGTTAAATTCGTAAAATGTATGAGCATAATCAACATCTTTGACTAAGTACAAGAGATGCGTGCCATTATACTTTTGCACAATGTTCTGTTGTAGTGATAATAGCATATTCCTCGGGTTGCCCAAGGAAACATCTTATCACACACATTTTTAATGCTCGTATGCCGCTCAGATACTATCACCAAAGCATATTGATCAGATATACAACTTCCAAACTTTGTGAAAAACCCATTCCCAAGAATCTTCATTTTCAGCATCTACGATACCAAAAGCCAATGGAAATATCTGGAAATTACCATCTTGTGCTGCAGCAACTAACGTAACACCTCCATACTTCCCACTTAGGTGAGTCTCATCCACCACGATAACCCTTCTCTGGTACTGAAAACCTTGCATAGAAGCTCCAAAAAAGAGAAAAAGATACTTAAATATATTCAGAGCATCAAGTTCTATACCAGTGATAGAACCTGGATTTCCTTACAAGATTTGCTCCAAATATGAACGCAATCGCTCATACCCATATTCTGCAGATCCTCTCACCAATTCTTGTGCATATAACAATGCTCTGTATGAAGTGGTGTAATCAGTGTCATGCCAAACATGTTCTTCATTGCATCTTTGATATGCTGCGGATTCAACCCAATGATTCCAACTCGACCTATGAGAACCCTATCAATATACTTTGGATTATAGTGCTTCCGCTGAGCAGCCGATCTGTTAGAGAACATGTATGAGTTTCCACATACTTGGTTACCCAAAACGTGTTTGTCCCATGTTTCACACTCTCTCTAATCTTTCATCCACAACTATTAACATGCATTTTTCCACAAGTAGAGTTCTCGTTGACTTGTATATTCTGAAGGAGAACTTACGCTTCACCGTTATCAACCGCAACTCCTAAACCAGTGCATCCTGACTATCAATACTATGGTTGGCATAGATATTGTTAGCATTCGAGCTTCCTCCTTCACTACCATATGTCCCTTTGAAATCTTCAAAACACATATCTTCTTCTTCTTCCTAATCCTCATCTTTAACTTTTTCATACTCACTGTAATCCTCACCATCATCAACCGCTTCAGCAACATCAGGGATATCAGCATCCTCCTCCCCATCATCTTCATTCCCTTCTTCACCTTCATCAGTTTCATCATCTTTTTCCCCTTCATCTAAAGTCGTTCTCATCTTGCTAAGCCTTGATACACAAAGACATACTTCATGTTTTTTAGTTATCTCGAGAAAGTTCTGAACTTGTCTATCACTTGTAACATGAATAGAAGGGGTGCCTGGAGCCATATGTTGCATCATTGCTTCTGGTAATGAGTAGGTTAACTCCACAACCCATGTGTTCATGTCCAGGTTATAATCTTCTTGAGACATTTCAACAAGTTCAGCATGTGTCGAACCTTCGCTCAAAATGAACATTTTCGATCTTTTGAAATTATAAACCACAAAATTCCAAGAGTCATATTTCAACAACAATACTTTATACGCTACAGGTAACTGACGCTTCATCTGAAAAAAATCAAAATTAAACCACATTAGCAAACATAGAACATCAACTTCAGAAACTTCAACCGAGAAGACTTCCCCAGAAGTCATCTTTTATTATCTAGAAACTTTAATAAACATGAATGTTGGTAACCTCATAAATATTCCCAAATAATTTATAAATTTCATTTAGTCACCCCAACAAATATGAATATACATGAATTAAGAAGAAAATGTTAAAAAGTCTTTATAGTTTTAGAGAAAATGAAAGTTTTAAAACATTAACGTAGACGACTTTCAACGAAGTCTTCCAGCAGACTTCTAGGAAGTCGTCAATTAGGTCATTTTTGCAGTTGAAATTTTACAAACTAAGACTTCCGGAGAAGTCTACTCTTCAAAAGACTTCTTTGGAAGTCTTCATTTGTAAATATAGGCTTACTTTTGGTTTCAAAAAATCTCGAAATATCAGAGAATACTTTCCGGTAAGTCGTCTAGGATTTACAGGTTAGTTTTGCATTTGACCAAATTGTATCAGAAATTTGACTTTTCCTAGACGACTTACTTGTAAGTCGTCCATTTGAAAAATAAAACAAATATTTATTTTTTACTAGACGACTTATATGTAAGTCGTTGCAGGTTACTTTTGCAATTAGAAAATAAAATTTAAATATTTAATTTTAACTAGATGACCTACATGTATGTCTTCCGTCAGACGACTTACATGTAAATCATCTATGATATCCAAGGTTTAACCAGAATATCGAAAAAAAAAATTCTGGAAGACTTCCGTGTAAATCATCTCTCGGAACACATACATGTAGGTAGTCTGGTTAAAATTAAATATTTAATTTTTATTTTTTCAATTGCAAAAGTAATCTGAGATGACTTATATATAAGTCGTCTAGTAAAAATAAAATAATTAAGTTTTATTTTTCAGCTAGACGACTTACTTGTAAGTTGTCTTGGAAAAGTCAAACTTCTGACACAATTTGATCAACACACAAATTGACATGTTTATCCTATACGACTTATTTGGGGGCCTTCTCTGGTATTTTCGAGATTTTTTGTTAACAAAGAAAAGTAGAAGACTTTCAGAGAAGTCGTCTCTAAAAACACGTATAAAGTCAATTGCAAAACTAACATTTACACTGACCAGAAGATTTCCGTGTAAGTGTTCTACAGCCAGAAGACTTACACGAGAGTCTTCTTTGCGAACAGATCTGAAAAAAAAAATCGATTTCATACTTTAATTTAGTGAGATAACTTCCTTAACACACATAAGTCTTCTCCATGCACACAGAAGCTCAAATGAAAGCGACCCACCCGGAATCGTAAGCTTGAATTTCTCTATGAACCATACAAATTTTTGAATCAAAATCTTAGGTTTTTTTGGATGAATTTAGAGAGAAAGTGAAAGAGATGTTATTTTTAGCTCATAAGAAATGTGATAGAAGGAGTGTGAATCGATTTTAATTGCATTAAGAACTTCAAATTGGTTCTTCATGGTGGTTGATGTATTGATGACAATGGCATTATTGTAAATACTTAATGAAGATGAAGATGATACTTCAAAAAAAAAAAGTAATGGTGTTTTCGTGAATAATCTGAACTTTTAGGGTGAATATGGCAGATGAAATTTCCAAAAAAGATCATGGGTTACTTTTGTGTTGACTTTGACTTTTGAGTCATATTTGTAAAAACTATAATAATTTGTATACATAATTAATGTTCATTTCGCCAAGCGCTGATCTCAACTGTTATTTGATCACACAATTTATCATATCGAAGTGAGATGATGAATTATAATATCCAGATGATATATTTGAAACCCAATGTAAATTAAACAGATTTAGCAAAATATTAACAAACATGAACCTACTCATCAATCTTATACTGATGGTCCATAACTATATATTTGGGGTTTATGACATGATGGTTGAACGATCAATGGTTATTAATATATAAATTTTACCTTGAGTTTTACATTAAACCTGTAGCTTGTTTATATTTAAAAAATATATATATGGGTACCCTTTTATATCTCAGATAAACCCATTTAATAAACAACTCTTATTGGCTCAAACCTGTATAGATCTGTTAACTTTTGCATATAAATAAAAGAGTCACTGGCCAAAAAAAATTATGTCAGTTCCGTTAATGCATATGGGCATCATGCTCATTTTAACATCCATAAACATACATTATAACAGGTTCACCTTGACAAGGGTTCGACCCTTCCTCTCCTCCTAAATATGGACCTTCCCCTCTATAGGTTAAATGGGCTACTAAACCCATATTTTGTTGCCCGGAACCACAAAAAAAATTGAGTATCTATGTTCTACGAAATATGGTTTAAACTAACGATTTTTTATGGCTATCAACCATATTCTCACAATTATCAAACAAGTGCAATAATTCTCTAAATTAATGATCTCTCAAACCAACAAATATTTAGCACATAGAATATTAACCAAATGTATTGAACCACACAACAACATTTGTCTCTATAATTAAACGATAGACAAAGTTGATATAGTACATTAGAGAGGTACGAGCGATTGATAGAGGCAAGAAATACGAGGCTAGCATTTCACCCCTGCACTCAGAAATGGAAGCGCTCATTTAGGTGATGAGAAGCATGAAAAATTAAATAATTTCATATGACATTTGCGATAGACTGTTCTCAGTTGATGAAAATGGGTTTTAACCATTGCATGTTTTTGTAACTTATTTGGAAGACATACATATCCTGAAAGAGAGTTTCAGTTACTTGGAGATCATACACATCTCCTGTACACATAATCTAAAGGCGATAGTTTTGCACTCAGTGCTAGGAATCAATCATCACTTATATGGACATAGAGTTTTCAGTTTCGTTTGCAGAGTTTTAATCGTTTCTATCAAAGTTAATGACAAAAAAATAAACAAACATTGTTTTTATATTGTATGATTCTAGATTCTATTATAATAAACTGAAGTTTGGTCTCTTCTTAGACAACCAACTCAGCAAAACATACTTATGCTAATGTGATGTAATCATGGACATGTACGAACCAGATGACGGTCAATCTGTAGATGGTCAAGAAACTGACAAGCTAGTTGATGGTCAGTACATGGACGAACCAGATTATGGCCAATTCGTATATGGTTAAGAAACCGACCAGCCAGTTGATGGTCAGGACATGTACGAGCCAGTTGATGGTCAGCCAATGGATGAGCCGGTTGATGGTCAGAACAAGGACAAGCCATTCAATGGTCAGACCAAGAACGAGTCAGATGAAGGTCAATTTGATGGTCAGACCATGGACGAGCCCGAATGGCCGAGAAAAGAAGATGGACGAAACATGTCTATTTCGGTCCAAGATGAACCATTTCACCCTTTCTCTTGGGCCTATTAACAGATCCAAGTTCAAAAGCTAAGTGAATAGATTGGAATCATGATTCAGTCCATGAAGAATGAGTAAGAACTTCTTGGTCGACACACCACCACCCCAACCACCTTCATTTACTTTGTTGTCTCTCCCAACAACTAATATCTTCAAATTCCTTTGTTGTTTTCTAGACTATGCATGTTGAGTATTTATTTTCTGTCTTTTAAAACCCCTAGGCAAGTTCATTTCAGTCCTTAATCATCACTTTTATCAAAAACACTTTTCTTCTTTGGTTTCATTTGTTCTTTGAACAACTTTATTGTGGAGGTGTGTAAACCCAAAATGATCAACAAATTCTCAAGTTGGCTGGTGCGTCCTATCCAGAATGTGAGAGAGGTGTATCTGAGGCCATTCCGCAACCTCAGTGTGACCAATCAATCCATCAAACCAGATCGGAGGAAGCTAGTTAGCTGGTCGGTCATCTATCCATCACTTCCAACCAACAAACTATCCAAATCAACCATCTACCATCAACCCTAATTCGCTCCAACCAAAATCAGAGTGAGATTCATTGGCAAAGTTGCATCATAATGATATGTATACTCTTCCATTAAAAACCTTCCTAATGTTTTTTTTTATTTTCATTTCGTTATGTTAGCCATTTTTTCATTCATAAGATCCTTTCTAAGTTTTTCTACTAGTCCATTATTGATTCTATTTTCACTTTCGCCTACTATTCGAAATTTACACATTATGTCTGTCAAATTCATTATCTAACCTAATCAAAGTCATAAGTAAGTAAGTTGACAGACCTGTAAACCAATATATAAACCATATATATTATCTACAATACATAGTAAGATAGTATAAACCATCTGATTGCAGCATGAATTCCAACAAAACTACACATGATTCATTCTCTTTGAATTATTTTTTTTAAAATAATCCCCTAGCTTAAAACAACATTCACGGTGTCGCATACACGTAATATAGTAACAACCTAGCAATATACAAATGCATAAAACAATGCTTAATTTTTAAATCAAACCTATATATTACCAAATAAAACAAAAAAAAAATCCTAAATGAAATCTATTACAATAACACAAATGTATTCATACATTATTCTCACAAACGGAACACCAAGTTGACCCGCCAAACGCAACTTTGTTAATACCAAAATAAATTATAGCTCCCCCACGTTACAAAACATCCTTATAATCAACACATGCAAATTTCACAATTAATTGCACTACCACGCCAAATATGAAACGTCTTAGTAACATACATTTTATACGACTATATAAATCAAAACCTCCAAGTCAATAAAAAACTATCCCTTACACAAATTAGTTACAAAATGAACACATATCAACCACCATAAATTCTTGAACAGCTCCCTCAAGATATCCAAAGTTATATCATCTCTCGAGAAGCGCAGTCGTTAAAAACCATGACTCGACATGTCATGCAATTATCCACAACACTTGCTGAAGCTGCTCAAGACATCCGTGTGCACAAGAATTTAACACTCAAACCATTCCACTTGCATCTCTAAAAAGGTATAGTGACCTCATAATAAAACAGTTATCATCCGAGAATTTTTGAAGTTCATTATGTGAAAGGCATTCAAAAAGGTATAGTTGGTCTCTATCATCTCCAAGCATCGGTGGAAGGTTTGTCTCTAGATGTAATTTACCTATATGGTATAACCATGTTATGCATGAGAGAAAATGATGTTGGAGATGCATACATTGGTATAGGTTGCAAGAAGAACCTTAAGGTCGTTGATCATTGTTATAGCCACATTAAAACTTTTTTACATAGAGTTCAAGTTAAACAAAACTCGACCCTTACCTCACCGCTTTACAAGAAACTAAGTTTACAATATTTTGTCATCCAAACAAGTTTATCAAGAGATGCGTGCACTCCTATTATTATATGCAAATGACTAAGCTCTTCTACTTCATTTGAAGCTTGGTTTTCACTTTTATAAGTTAAGAATATAATTCATAACAAAACAACTATTATGTACTGCACAAATAAAACTTACTATGAGATTTTATCCCATGTGAATAAAAAATTTAATCACTTTTCTACGAAAATTCGCCCACGTCAATTATTTCCAAAATTTTAGTTTAGTTATGTACTACATGAGATATTTCTCATAAACAAAATATATTTTATAGAAAATTACACAACAATCAAATAAAAGAATTTATAAATTTATACAATCTAAATGTAACATTCGCGTAGCGCATACACACCAAGTATTCTCTAGTATATTGTATTAACATTCATAATCCTTAATGAATTTTGGCACAAACCCCATTATGATAAAAAAAAAAACAATAGAATACTACTGTGAGACCCAAAATAAATTATTGGTAATCCCTTGTATATTAATCCTAAAGCATTATAATAGTAGTCATGTGTCATTACAACGAAAATTCTTAGAATCTTTAGAAAAATAAGTCGGTCCATCTAAACATAATTTATTTTTTATTAAATTAAATATCAAATTAATTAGTAGTGTATAAAATAATATTTTCCATTCTTTCCTTAAATAAAACCGACCAAATTACCTAATTTATTTAACAAATATATGACAATTAATGATTTTGAATAATTAAAATTTGATAACAATTTTTGTATCTTCCATCATTATTGTTTAATTTTGTATTCTTAAAATAATTAAACAATCACATTAAACATATAATAAAAAAATCTTATATGCTATATTTTAATTTTCTTAAAACAATTATAAATTACTAAGACTGTTAAATATCCACGGAATTTATTTGTGATCAATGGTTTAATTTTTTTATAACAAGATACAAATGATCATAAAATCATATAAATATGAAGTCTTATTTAATATATATTCAAATTATATATGTGTGTGTGTCAATATCTTTTAAAATAAAATATATATCATATAAATACAGAAATAAAAAAAAAATTTATACATTTTATTATTTTCTTACAATATTTAATTTTAAATGTTCATTTAATTATATATAAAATAAAATATAATTTTTTATTTAATAATACATTTGTATCTATTTAAAATTATAATTTTGGAAATAATTTTTCATCTCTTTATTTGGTCGAAATATATTAAATCAAATTCTATAAAATTAAGAGAAATTGTTTTTTGGTATATAATTTTCAAAACGCCAAACTAATATTATTTCTAAAATTTATAAAACTAATGTAACCGGAATTCGAAAAAAAAAAAATTAAAACAACATAAATTTGTGAAAAGTTGTTTTAATCATAAAAATTATATAATTATAAAAATAAAACTAAATCATATTTCAAAATTATAAATTATAATATTTCGATTTTTATTATTATATTAATTTTAATGATGATTTATTAGTTGTTACCATATCATAATAAACTTACCAAAAATATAAATCAACAATAAATGTCTATGTCCATGTCACAATTAACTCTACGTCATGTCATCATTGATGTCATCATTTTACTTTCAAAATTAATGTGGTGATGACATATGGCAAATCACTTCTCAAATAATGTCTAGGACATTTTTATACATAATTAGTGTTCACTTCACACAAGCATGGATCTCAAATGTTATTTGATTATATCATTTCATAAATATAATTCTTCATATCGAAAAGAGACGATGAGTTATAACATTTGGATGATATCATTTAAGACCCATGTAATTAAATAGGTTTTAAAAAAAAAATATTTATCAACAAATATGACTCTACTCATCAACCTTATATTGACGATGCATGACTATAGGTTTGGGGACTTATGACATGATGGTTGAACTATCTACCTTAGTATTCAACGATTATTATTATATAAATTTTACCCCGAACATGCGCCACTGGTAATTAATTAGTTATAACTAATATTATGAAATCAACCGATCAAACTAATAAAGCAATTCACGTCCTAGTGAAAAGAGATTGGATCAGATTGAATCAGATTGAACCAGATTGAATCAGAATTCATTGTGGTGTTTATACTTTAAAATAATAATAAATCATCATATCTACACTAAAACAATATTTGTTATTAACTTTTTATGAATTAGAACAATAGCAATAGGCCCGCCTCAATTTTGTTTTGGACCTTGTGCAAATATTAATTTCATAAGAACAATACAAATACTTTGTAAAAATAAGTGCCCCATTTTTTTACGAAAAAGTCCTTAACTCTAACCAAAAATTGCAAGAAAGTTTGGATGAGTGCATATGCACATGGGAAAAGCTGGGTCTGAATACCAGCATACTTATGATATACAATATGAAATTATGGACTTTTTCCAAAAGTGATCTAAAACATAAAGTCAAACATAAAACTAACCCATGATTTTAAAGAATTTTTTTAACCATATTCACCCCGAAAGTCTTGATTATTCACAAAAATGCCATTATCTTTTTCAAAAATAAGTATTTTACTCTTTTATCCTCATCTTCATCAAATATTTACAATAATATAATTGCCATCAATACACCAACCACCATGAAAAACCAATTTTAAGTTTTTAATGCACCTAAAAATCATTTTTCAATCCTTTTATCTAATTTCTTATGCTCAAAAACTAAATCTTTTTCACTTTCTCTCTATATTCATCTTAAAAATTCAAGATTTTGATTCAATCTTACGATTCTTGGTGGGTCACTTTTTTTGAGCTTCCATATAAGTCGTCTAGACTTAGAAGACTTACACGGAAGTCGTCTAGACATAGAAGACTTACACGGACATTGTTTGGTCAATGTAGAGGTTAGTTTTCCAATTGACTTTTATATGTATTTTTAGAGACGGCTTATCTAGAGGTCTTCCAGTTTTCTTTGTTAACAAAAAAAATCTCAAAAATACCAGAAAAGACCTCCCGGTAAGTCATCTAGGATAAACATGTTAGTTTTGCATTTGACCAAATTGTGTCAGAAATTTGACTTTTTCCAGACGACTTACTTGTAATTTGTCTCGCTGAAAACAGAACTTTAATATTTAATATTAACTAGACGACTTATATGTAAGTGGTATGAGACTAGTTTTGCAATTAGAAAATAAAATTTAAATATTTAATTTTAACTAGACGACTTAAATGTAAGCCGTCCGTTAGACGACTTACGCGGAAGTCTTCCAGAATTTTTTTCTGATATTCTGGTCAAACCTTGGATATCACAGATGACTTCCATGTAAGTCGTCTAGTTAAAATTAAATATTTAAGTTATTTTCTAATTGCAAAAGTAACATGAGACGACTTACATATAAGTCATCTAGTTAATATTAAACATTTAAGTTTTTTTCATCTAGACGACTTACAAGTAAGTCGTCTGGGAAAAGTCAAATTTCTAACATAATTTGGTCAATTGCAAAACTAACATGTTTATCCTAGACGACTTACCGAGAGGTCTTCTCTGGTATTTTGAGATTTTTTTGAAAACAAAAGTAAGGCAATATTTTGAAAAGGAAGACTTCCAAAGAAGTATGTTGTAGTGTAGACCTATCTGAAGTCTTCCTTTGTAAATTTTCAATTACAAAATGACATTTTTGACAATTTCCGTGTAAGTCGTCTGGACTACTTCCTTAGAAGTCTTCTAGACGACTTTCTTGGAAGTCTTCTAGACGACTTCCATTGAAGTCGTCTACGTCAATGTTTACTAAAGTTTCATTTTCTCTAAAACTATAAAGACTTTTTTAACATTTTCTTGTTAATTCATGTATATTAATCGATATTTGGATTCCTAAATGAAATTCATAACTTAATTGGTTTTAATTATGAGTTTACCAATATTCATGTTTATTAATGTTTTTAACTAATTTGAGAAGACTTTCGTGTAAGTCTTTTAAAAGAATTCCTTGGAAGTCTTTTACGTTAGTTTTTGTAAACTTGTTAAGTAACTTAAAGATATATATTTTTAACTTTCAAAAGTGTTAAGTAACTTTTTTCCATCAAAAGGTCATTCTATTACTCAAGCTTGAGGTGGTCTAGGAAGCCAGACCGGGATAAAACAACCAACGAAACAAATACTTTTATGAAAAGAACGAGCATTCTTAGCAAGTGCGTCCGCAGTTCCATTTAAGTTCCTTTGGATGTGGCAGATCTCAAAACTTGGGAAACAAATCAGTAGTGTCTGTATCACGTCCAGTTCTGTTGCAAAACTCAGCCACTCAAGTGGTACTGATACCATCGCGATAATGTCCGTACAGTCAGTTCCAAAACGTTGGTAGGACGAGTACTGAAGCATACACTCCATTGCCCATCGAAGAGCCTCTAATTCCAAATGAAGTGTTGTTTCTCTCTTTCTTAGATTATGCATCCCCATGAGCTCATTATTCCCATTGCTCATTATTCCCGTTAAGTAACTTCAAAAATATCAAGTAATATGGTTTAATGTATCTTCTTAGATCATACAATATACTTTTAAGGTCATGATTAATGCAGGTTTCTTAAGCTGAGTTTCTTAGAAAAAGTTAAAAATTGTTTCTTAGTTTTCCTAAGAAAAGTTAAGAAAATGTTTCTTAAAACTCTTAAATAAAAAATAGTTTCTTAATTTTTCTTAAGAAAACTAAGAAATAATTTATTAACTTTCCCTAAGAAACCCAGCTTAAGAAACATGCATTAATCATGCCCTAAGTTTCATGAAATTTAAATTTTTAACTTTCACTTAAAATTTGAGTTTCCCACCTAAATTTTAATTTTCCACTTATATTTCAATTTCTCGCTCTAAATTTTTCGCTTATATTTCAACTTCCCGCTTAATATTTAAGTCTTCCAGAAGACTTCCCATAAGACTTCCCAGAAGTCTTCTAGTGAAACTGTTATATGTTTGAAATTATGTAATAGTTGATATGTTGTGAATTTGACTAAGTTTTCTTGGAAATTTTATCACGGGGTTGTAGTAAATTTGACTATTTTTTGTATTAATGTGTTTTTCTATTAAAATTGTATCAATAACTTCAATATGTCATGTATTTTTGGCAAGATAACATTATAGACATGAATATATTTATCTATTTGTTTTACTAATATCTCTTTAACTTTACAAAAAAATCACAATTAAAAGTGTACACCTACAAATCACAAAATAACTATAAACAAAATTATTATAGATCATTCCGCCACAAAAACAAGCTTGGACTCCACTTGACTTGAGAAAAGACTCTTTCAGAAGATCTCCTAGAAGTCTTTTAGCACATTATGTGTTAGAAGTCTTCTGAGAATACTTCCTCGAAGTCGTCTAGAAGACTTCCAGGAAGTCTTCTCGGAAGTCTTCCAAGAAGTCGTCTAGAAGACTTCTAGGAAGTCTTCTCGGAAGTCTTCCAGGAAGTCGTCTAGAAGACTTCCAGGAAGTCGTCTAGAATACTTCCAGGAAGTCTTCTGGGAAGTCTTTTGACAAAGATCTGAAAAACCTTCAAATCCAAAAACATTCAAATGACATCAAAATAGAGAAAATGAGTCGAAGATGAGATGTCTACATTTAAAAGACACACAAAAATACATATTCAGAAAATAGATATACCTTTAAAGTAGTATAAGATGAGAATCATGTAATAAAAAACCTGCAAAACAAGATGAATTAGTGAAAAATATATGTGACAAAAAATGATATATTAATAGAAAGTTTTAGTTTGAGAAAAAAGTAAGAGCTTTAAGCAACTAAAGACTTACCAAAACTTTGTCATGGAGATTTTCCTAAATGCTCATATCCGTTATGAAAAAAGAAGATATGGGAGAAAATTTCGTCAAAAGACTTCTAGGAAGTCTTCTAGTCAATAACTGTTGGAAATCTTCCAAGTCTGTCTTAGATCTGAAAAATTTACATATCCAAAAATATTCAAATGGCTTCAAAACATAGAAAACTTCAAAAATAAGGTAATAACCTAAAAAAAATCAAAAGATAAGATCTTTAAGCAACAATGAGTTACCAAATGAAAAAAATATGATTTATAAATTTGCATTTAAATGAGTGGAATATGAGAACCATGTAATGAAAAATCTGCAAAAACAAAATAATTCAGTGAGAAAGACATGAGATAAAAATGAAAAATTGATATAAAGTTTGGTGTTTTTAAGTCCAAAAAGATTAGAGAGAGGTTGAAGAGTTTTAGAATGAGAAACATTTTATTTTTTGTAGCCATTTGAGAGGAAGAAAAAAAGTGTGTAAATTTTCTTTATATAAGAAGACACAAATTCCAATAAAGTTAAATATTTTCGATTTAGAAGACTTTAAAGTAAGTCTTATCGACCCTAAATTTAATATTTACCCAGAAAACTTTCTCAGAAGTCGTCAGATATACATACTATTCATTAGACGACTTCTTAAAAGTCGTATAGACCGTAAATATAAACTTGAATTTAATTAACTATCTAAACACTTTATTATAATCAAATTCAACTTAAAAAGTGTTTAATATATACATAACTATATACATATAGGTAAAAATTAATTTTTCAATAAAAATGTTAAGTTTTCAAAAATTAACCCTAAAATACAAACAATACTCCACCATATGTTACCAAACCATAAACCAAATAATACCATGACTCACTACATTCATTCATCTATGTTGAAAATAATTAAATTTTACTATATCTTAATTTATATCATTTACAAATGTTTATAATTACATGATTTCAATTTTTTCACATGAAAAATATTTTTATAAAATTTATAAATTACTTTTAAGATTAACTAAATGAGACGACTTCCAGGGAAGCCTTCCAGACGACTTCCAGAAAATCGTCTGGTCGTCTAGACGACTTACACAAACTCAGAAAACTTTACAAGGTTATATTCGTAAAAATAAATCATGTTTTTTGTTTGGTCATAAAATACTGATTATAATTTCACAAGGGTTTTAAGTTAGTTTTACATTTGATTAATGTTTAGTATACTTTTTCATTTAAAATTAAGTTTTGAGTCGTATTTGACAAATTTCACATGAAATTATAGCTCTGAGTGGAAATTGTTCCATAAATGTTCCTAGTTTTTTGGAAACCTTTGTAAAGAATGATAATGATTAATAAAAGTATTTGGTCGAAAAAAAGTTATACCTCTCACTTTATCCTATGATCTACTAAATCCAATCAAGTATGTAAAGATATTTATCTCGACATGACGATAAATGGAACATGAGAGATCACAAACTCCTTTTAGGTCGGTGTTAGACGAGTGATGAACAAGAAGAGAAGAATTTGAGTTCATGATCAGAAATGAAGTTTGTTATTCAAGATGAGATTTCTATTACAATGTGAAGGCTTTATATAGCCGTTGTACAACCGATTTATGCTAACCAATAATACAATTACATTGAACCATTTAACCAAACTAAACTGATACTCTAATAGCCCCTCTCAAGATGGCGACGTAATAGAAAGTAATTCCATCTTGCCCACAAAAGAGTGGAAATGACCTGGTTGTAACGGCTTAGTAAAGATATATGCTATCTGATTACCAGTGGAGACATGTAAGGTCTTGATCAAACCTATTTCAACCATATCACGAACCTTATGACAATCAGATTCCAAGTGTTTTATTCTCTCATGAAATACAGCATTGTTAGCTATATGTATAGCTGCTGTGTTATCACAAAAGAACGCAACAGGAGCAGGCTGAGGAACATCAAATTCTCGCAACAGATTAACGAGCCATTGTACCTCTCTAACACCAAAACTCATGGCTCTGTACTCAGATTCAGCTGAAGAATGTGAAACAGTATCCTGTTTCTTGAACATCCAAGATATAAAAGAAGAACCAAGAAACATACAGTAACCACTTGTAAAACGCCGTGTATCCTTACAAGCTCCCCAATCCGCATCAGTAAATGCCTTGAGGATGAAGTCATTTTCTACAGAATAGAATAGTCCCATTCCAATGGTACCTTTCAAGTAATGAAGTACTTTATAAGCGGCCTGCAAGTGAGAATCATGCGGAGCAGAGAAATATTGGCAAAGCTTATTGACAGAGAACGTGATGTCTGGCCTTGTAATAGTTAGATACATCAACTTTCCAACAAGACGTCTGTAAACAAGAGGATCACTGAGAATAGGTTCCTCACTGTCTTGGCGTAAAGGATTGCTTGGTTCCATTGGAATACTAGAAGCTTTGGCAGAAAGGAAACCACTATCTTCAAGTAACTCCAATGTGTATTTTCTTTGTGAAACAGAGATACCAGAGGAGTTGCGAGCAATTTCTAAACCCAAGAAGTACTTTAGGGGACCAAGATCACGAAGCTTGAAGTGATCAGTAAGGGAAGTCTTGATAGACACAACATCAGCATCATTATTAGATGCAATAATGATGTCATCTACGTATACTAAGACTGCTACATATCTCTCTTCAATCCGTTTGATGAACAAAGTATGATCCAAATGAGATTTCCGAAAGCCAAGAGATGTTAAAGTCAAGCTAAACTTCAGAAACCACTGTCTAGAAGCTTGCTTCAAACCATATAATGATTTGTTCAGTCTACAAACAGCATTTTGGGGTAATGTAACACCATCCTTTGGAGTATAGCCCGATGGAAGTGTCATGTATATTTCTTCTGTCAAGTCTCCATTAAGGAGAGCGTTAGAAATATCCAACTGTGTGAAACTCCATTTCTTGTCAGCAGCAACAGCAAGTACAGTTTTGACTGTTGTCATCTTTGCCACAGGTGAAAATGTGTCTACAAATTCAATACCTTCCTGCTGAGTATAGCCTTTAGCAACTAGCCGTGCTTTGTAATGTTCCAAGGTACCATCAGCATTGATTTTAACTTTTTAAACCCATTTGCATCCAATGGCATGCTTGTCTGCAGGAAGAGATACAATATTCCATGTATGTGTGTTCTCTAGAGCTATGAGTTCCTCATTCATTGCTTGCAACCACTCAGCAAATTTCTTGGCTTGCATAAAAGAGGATGACTCTGGATGAAGATTAACAGAGCATACATAAGCTTTGTATCCTTCAGATAATTTCTCCATTGATATGAATGAAGCAAGAGGATAAGGAACATTGGTTTCTGTTAGATTACAGTAGTAGTCATGCTGATAAGCATGTGACTTTGATGTCCTCCGTGTGCTCATAGTATCAGAACCTGCATTAGTAGTTTCTTGTGGAGGAGTATCAATAGCAACTGCAGGAGATTCCCTCTCCACTGCAGGATTGATATCCACATTATCATGAGAATCAGAAAACACTGTTGGAGATTCCCTCTCCTTTGCAGTGCTGATGTCAACATGATCACAAGAATCCACAGATGCAGGATTTAATATGGAGAAAAAATCCGGTTTTGAAGCATCATAATCATAGAAAGGAAATATGTCTTCATGAAAGACCACATTCCTTGATATTACTAGGTTCTGAGATTCCAAGTCCATTAGTTTATATCCTTTGTATCCTGCAGGGTATCCAAGAAACACACACGGCTTAGCTCGTGGTTGGAACTTGTGACGGTTCTTCGAGGATGTAGAGTTATAAACCAGACAGGCAAACACTCTCAAGTCATTGTATGCAGGCTGTGTTGATGTAAGGACTTGAAATGGTGATTTATTGTTTAGTAATGGAGTAGGTAGTCTGTTGATCAGAAATACAGCAGTCAAAACGCAGTCACCCCAATGATGCAGAGGAATATAAGCCTGGAACATCAAGGATCTAGCAACATTGAGAATGTGCTGATGCTTTCTTTCGACCACAGAATTTTGTTGAGGAGACTCTGGACAAGAATGATAGGATACAATTCCTTTCTTCTTGTAGAGAGTAGTGAACTTTAACTCTTGAGCATTATCAGATCGAACACCTTTGACCTGAGCATTATATTGTTTCTCCACCATTGTTAAGAATTCCGGAAAAACTTGTAGAACATCTGATTTTGCTCGTAAGATATAGATCCAGGTAACTCTTTTGTGATCATTGGTGAGGAAGTATTTATAACCTTCAGGAGTGGAAACAGAGAAGAGTCCCCATACATCAATTTGTAGCAACTCAAATGCATTAGCACAGAGATTATTATGAGATGTGTAAGATAAGTGTTTCTGTTTCGCCAGAGGACACAGAGAACAATGAAAGGAACTTTTATTCTGTTGTTTAAATCCAAGTACACCAGTAATATGATCAATCTTCTCCATAGAAGGATGACCTAAACGGTTATGCCATAACGCAGAATCAACAATGACATTAATAGAAGGTGTGGACAACAAATTTGCAGAAACACTTGCTCCATCTAGAACGTACAGGTTTGCCACTTGTTCACCCTGACCAATCATCAATCCCTTGATAGGATCATGTATCACACAAGAGGCTTCATCAAACATTACTCTACATTTCAAATCTTTAGTTAGCTGACTGATACTTAGTAGGTTTAGACGAAAGTCTAGAATAAAGAGGACATTGGTCAAGAGAAGATACTGATTCAATCTGATCTGACCAATTCCCTTGATGTTTATATTCTGTCATGTAGGTAATGTAACTGACTTGTTGACAGAATCAATAAAAGTCTCAAATAATCCTCTATCATGACAAACATGGTGTGTAGCACCACTGTCAACAATCCAAGATGATGATTGAAGAGTATTATCCGTGGCTTTTAGAACACCAATAAAACCAATAGTAGAGGATGAGAATGCCATACCCGGAAGAGCAGTAATTGTACCAGACGAAGTAGCAGGATAAGCTGACTGACTTGGCTGAAGGTGTGAGTTGAAGTAGTTAATAACACTCTGAATTTGATCTGTAGAAAGGGTGTTCAATAGTTTTGAAACATTAGTCATCTTCGGAGAGTCATTAATTGCCAACTGAGCTACCACTGATTTCACTGCAATGATCTGTTTCTCATTCACAGAAGAAGCTTTGTCATTTTGATTCTTCTTGTGTTTAAAACCAGGAGGATAACCATGAATCTTATAACACTTGTCAATGGTGTGTCCATTGTATCCACAATGAGAGCATACAGGTCTTGATGGCTTTGTGTAAGCTGCATTAACAGATGGCACAACAGTCTCATGGCTTGATACCTGAAAAACACTCGCATTGGACAAGGGAGTAATGTTTCTCTGATTGTATTCTTGATCCAAGAGATTATAGACGCCTGACAAGTCTGGAACATGCTTCTTCATAACTATCTGACTTTGAGCACTTGAGTAAGATTCATTTAACCCTGCTAAAAACTTGATCACCTTCGTATGCTCAATCTTTGTAGCAATAGCCTTGCAACATTCACAAGACTGACATGTTTTAACACAATCAGCACCATCTAGATCATCCCAAAGAGTTTTGAGCTTTGTATAATAAGTGGAGAGATCAGAGGAGCCTTGTTGAAGTGACCAAATGTGCTGTGTCAACTGATAAGATCTTGGCAAGTTAGTCAAGTGAAAACGAGTCAATAGATCCTTCCATATCTCTGAAGCATCATTGAATCGTAATATGCTGCCATAGATCGGTTTTGAAACAGAATTGAGAATCCATGACTTCACCATACTATTGCATCTTGACCAAATTCGATAATGAGGATGTGATAGATCTAATCTAGGCAATGAACCATCAATGAATGAGGTTTTGTTCTTCGCATCTAAAGCTATCGACATCGCAATGCTCCAGGTGTTATAGTCGGATCCATCGAAGGTTTCCCGAGATTAGAGATGTACCGGGATTATCACCACTGGCAAGGAAGTACGGTGAGTACTGGATTCCACCAAAATCAAGATCGGAAGATGGATTCACCGACTGAAGAGGAAATGAAGATATCGGAACACGAGATTGTGGTGGATTCGCCGAGATTGTCACCTGAATTGGTGGATCGGGAATATAATCTGCCGGAATCGTGTTTGATGAAGACGCACGAGTTGGATTGGTTGATTTTGCAGCCGATCCGCCGGTACTAGCTGATCTCCGAGTCGGTCGACGAAGAGTAACCATGACGAAGCTGAGACGGAAGGTGAGATCGATAACGTTGAGCTTTGATCAACGCTCTGATGCCATGTTATACAAGTGATGAACAAGAAGAAAAGAATTTGAGTTCATGATCAAAAATGAAGTTTGTTATTCAAGATGAGATTTATGTTACAATATGAAGGCTTTATATAGCCGTTGTACAACCGGTTTATGCTAACCAATAATACAATTATATTGAACCATTGAACCATTTAACCAAACTAAACCGATAATCTAATAGTCGGCGAACTCAATATCGATTAAGCTTTTCTTGCTTGTTCATATGACTAAGATTTCGTGTTGATCAGATGTTGAAATAAATTTGCAACTTTAAATTTAATAAAATCTACCCGATATCATAATTTGATGAAAATCTAATGCTATATAATATTGTTTTTGATAAATAAATCGTGTTTTCTTTTAAATTAATTATGTGTTTATTTCACATTCTATTTTACTATCTTATAAGTATTTTTAAAAGACAAAAAATTTTGAATATTAATCATTGATTTATATATTTTATAACATGGCTGATACATATTTATATATATATATATATATATATATATATTTATATATATATTATAAATTAAGTAAAAATGCTTGTCCAATATCTGGATTTAGTTTGGAAAATCTTAGTTAATTATAATAAGGGCAAATTTCTCAAATAGATATTTTTGAAGTTTTTATCACAAAAAAGATTTTAATAGGAAAAAAAATGACCAAAATAGACTTTTTATTTTGAAAATGTTAATATTTTTTTTAGACCTCACATCCAAAACTCCACCCCGTAACTCTAAACTTTAAGTGTAGATTAGTTAACCCAAAGAATATAAATGTATATTTACACTCTTTAATAAAGTATATTTTGGTCTTTTTTTTCTTTAAATGTTATTTTTGGATAAAAAAAATTTTATGTCTATCTTAGGATATTTCTCTTATAATAATTTTATTGATTAAAAATACATATATAGTTGACCATTATGAAAAATAACGTTAATACCTATATAAAACTAACTCATCAAATAATTTTATAAAATATTTTAAATATTTATTTTTCCATTTAATATTTTTTATGCAACATAATTATGTAAATATTGTTACAATTTTCCTTTTAACAAATAAACATTTTACAGAAATAATGAGCATAATATATTGGAAAGAAATAACTTTTGGAAACTTTTTAAAAAAGATATAAGAATATATTTAGTTTACTATAATGATGGTAAGAAAACTAATAAAAATACATAAAAATCTATGATAAATTTTGATAAATCAGAATATATATATATATATTTCCAT
Organism: Moricandia arvensis; assembly: GCA_905132765.1. Classification (NCBI taxonomy): domain Eukaryota; kingdom Viridiplantae; phylum Streptophyta; class Magnoliopsida; order Brassicales; family Brassicaceae; genus Moricandia; species Moricandia arvensis. Next base: position 43,420 of record CAJHQP010000163.1, read on the forward strand.
GAATTTTAAAGTCGAAGAACTCTCCACAAATCAATCAAATCATGACTACGACATCTCCGATGAATCCTCCTCTGCCGCGAAACCTAACACGTGATCCCGAGCCTGAACCAAACGCTGAACCGGTTTTACATAGTGAGGAATCCCCAGCTGCAACGGTGAAACCTTCCTCTCCCAGAAACCCTAACCCAACGGAAGCAGTAATTGAAGAATCCATTGCGAAAAATCCACCCCTTGTAAGATACTTTAAAATTATTCAGCTGTACAATATATATGTTTTGGCTGCGATTGATAGTTTCTGACGTCTTTGGTATCTGTATATTAAATTCTGAAGACACTGTGTTGCTCTCCCTTTTGATTTGCTTTTGGTATTGGTTTCTAGGAGAAAGACTTGCGAGAAAAGAATGAACAGCTTCCGGCAGAGAAGGAGAAGACGGAGACAGAGCTTAGGAACATGTGTATCGTTAAAACAGGAGGATGTTTAATGAGACATCGGACTCAAGATGAGATAGCAGAAGATGCAGTCGCTCTCTTGTTTAGACATTCTGGAGGACATCAAGAAATTAGTAAAAGTGAAGAAAGTGGCCCTTGTAGAAAGAAAAAGAAGACGGATTATGATTCTTCATGGGAACCTCCTCAAGGTATATAAGGCCATACACTATGCATTTTTTTCCAATCAAATCCACGTCGTGATAATGCTAATGAGTAACGTTGCAGGACAATCTGGTGATGGACGCACCTCTCTAAATGATCGTTTTGGATACTGATTGGCATCGGGGGAAGTTCAAAAGTGTGGCTTTAAACATGTATCAAGTTTGCATCATTCATAGACGATGTTTTATAATATGACACTGCAATACATGAAAACAAATTTAGAGCTGCGTTAAGAGTCATATAAGCTAATTAACATCAAATCATGTGATTTTACAGTTATAATTTGCTTGTGTAAGCTAATAAGCAGGCCTCATTCAGGTTTAATCGGGTTTTGATTTTCAGGAGTTTGAAATTTGACCGATAAGGATATTTTTAAAGTTCGGTTCGAATTGGTTCAGGTTTTCTTAGATTTGATTTGGATATAATAGCACATCCAAACCCAATTGGGACCATTTTAATTTACGGTTCGGTTCCACATCGGGTTTCAGTTACACAAATACTCATCACACACCTTAGTTCACAAACGTGGAAATTTTTTTAAAAAAAAAGTATTTCACTAACAAAAGGTTTGGTGGAATGATTCAGAAGTAAAGGCAAAAACATAAACAAGTTAAAATTACCCATTTACAATTCTATAAACGTAAGAAATATAATTTAAACTTTAAAATAAAGTAACATTGTTTAAACTTAGCAAATCTATTCATAATTAAACTTCAAATACAATTGTCAACCCAGCCCATCCAGTTGCGAGTCTCAGCCTTTAGAAGTGGATTTCAGCCAAACTATGAAGCGGCCTTCTCGAGAATCAATCATGACTTTCAAGAAAGGATTATTAGCCTTCCAGAATGCCTGAAATCAGAAGAATTGGTCATGAGAAAACCAAGATGCAATCAATTTCTCAAAACCGGCTAAACCGACATCAATTAGGAAAAGTTTCCAACCAATTTGATTTGGCTCGAACCAAACCTTTATTTGGAACCCAGGAGATACTCTAGATCATCAAGAATGTATAAAAGAAATCTTTAGATGCACCAGAACCCAAAGGATCAGCTGGATCTTCCTTTCCATTCACTTTCCATATACAACAGCATCTACACTAAATGCCTTAAAGATGCCACTACTGATTCTTGCTCAAGAACAACGGACATATTCCATTATTGTAAGAAAAATGAGTAATTCAGGAAGGCTTGAAGATCATGGTTACGTTCAGAAGCTAACAAGAAACAAATTAATCCCCACAAGTTTCTCTTTTGGAAGAAGGCATAAATCAAGCTAACAGCTATATTCTTTGGAGCCATCAAAGCTTTGTTTACAAGACTTTTATTTCGAGTTTATTTCTTTACTTTAGTCAGTTTTAGACTACTAGAAGAGTCCTAGGTCGAGCCTATATAAGCTCATTTCATTTCATCATTGTAAACAACCCATCTTTGAAGTAATAAAAAATATCCAGTCTTTCTAGTTCTTAAAACTATTGTTACAAGTCTTTTGAGTTTGTGAGAAGCAAATCTAGAGCAACTTAACTTATCAAGGATCCCTTCCATATATCTTTGTGGCTTCCTCAATCCACCATCACTTCCATCCCATTCATTTGCCAAGCTTGAGAGTGATACACAATCAGCAAGCAAAGTACCATCTCAATCCATATCGATCATCAACTGATTAGGCTGAGAGTGTCACACGACCAGCAGCCTAACTCCATCCTATCCTTTCTTTTTATTAGTCTTGTTTTATCATTCATCAACATCTCATTTCATTTCGTGCATTTGTTTCAGGTTTTACAACTCGGATTCCATCAACATCAATCATTCGACCACATCTCGGTTGATCTGATTGGAACCTCAGAGTTCATCTGAACGACCCCCATTATGGGCTGTATCATTTGGTATCAGATATCAATCTCCTGAATCAGATAATTTCTATCCTTGCATTATATTTTGTTTAGCATTTGTGGTCATCATTAAATCGGAAAAGTCGTAAGAAAACAGTTTTTGCATATTTGTGTTTTGTGTTCATCTTAAATTAAAAATCTGAAAAGAGTGAGGTAGGAGATGGCTTTTTGTTTAGTTTGATTCATTTTATTCATAAAATAAAAGAAAAACGTGTTTACATTTATTTAGTTATTTTGTTTCCATTTAAGAAAGGTCCAAAAATATATGCATTCCATATATGTTTCTTACTTAAATCTTGCATTATAAAATAAGGATAGCAATTTGAATCATATAAATTTCTTGAATATCATATCATGCATTGAAAAGGAAAATTAAAAATCAGTTAGCTTAGTTTATATCATTTTGGTCCAAGCATACTTAATTGCTTCCATTTTCGGGTTATTTGCATTTGCATAACAAGAAAAACTCAAATATATATCATTGTTAGTTTTGAATTTAATTTCTCTTTCCATATTGTTTATTATCATTTCATATTGTTTCATTTTGAGTTTGCATTAAGAAAACCAAAAGAAAAGTAAACTTTGCATAAGTTTAGTTTATATCAGTTTATAATTGCATATTTTTATGTTTAGTCTAAGCTGCATTATTTCCAGTTCTTTTGCACGACCAGAACTTCCCTGTATCTCCACTTGATATCTGAGAGTTTTTTAAGGAAGAAATGATAGGAGAAGCACACGTCCAAACTCAGCTGGCTACACTGAACCAGCAATTGGTAACCTTACAAGCAATCAAAGACCAGACTTCTCAGCTGGAGAAAAGAAACAAGGCACAAGGCCAACGACCAAAGAAAGGAGAAGGTAGATGTGGATATGCACCAGAGGTTGTCTATGTCGAGCCCAAGTCACCAGATCCTTCAAGGATCAACCCACACCCAACTTCTCAAACTCTTAACCATCATGTTGTTAATACTCGGTTTGATTATAACTCTTTTGCTGATAAAATTGAACTCTTTGCATTTTCAGGAAAAAGAGGCTATCTAAGATGTGTGAGAAACCTTGATGAATGGTTTCACTACAAAAACATACAAGAAAATGAGAGGCTGTCTTATGCCATTGATCAACTTAGAGAAAATACCTTTAAATGGTGGGGGCAAGAAGAAGATGATAGATTTTATAAAGAGCCAACTATCAAAACGTAGAGAGATCTTAAGGAAGTCATGAGATATGGGTTTGTACCAGATTACACAATTTCTGAGATCCAATAACTATATCCAAGGAGGTATCCAACTCATGTTTCCAAAGATGAAAGAAGAGTGGTGGCACAAGAAGGTCAAAGAGGCTTGCCTTCACAAGGCAGCATGCGGCCAAACAAAGGCCACACCATTGTTAATTGATTAGATCATAATAGTGATATCCCAAAGTCCAGGGAGATGATTAAAAGTCTCAGCCAAAACACTTTGATCAGGACAAAAGAAAAACTGGAGCAAGTTGCTATGCAAGTAAAGGCTAAGGTAAGTCTTACACTTGATAATTTGGTTCATGAATCAATTACCATGATACACTTGTATTTGTAAAAGAGTTTTATAACAGGTCTTAAGGAGCCTATATATCCCACAGAGATGACACACCAAGAGCAAACCTTCTAATGGACCATAAGGAAAAGTAATCAAAGTTGCTTAAAGAAGCAAAAGTAATCAAAGTATCAAACCAAGGTAAGTGTTTAACATCACCTTTAGATACTGGTTTAAACGTGTATACTCTTGGTATAGGGTACCAGATGAGATCTATATGCTTACTGAAGTTCCCAGGGCCGAACCAGAACATGAGCTCAATCAAAATCCACATCACAAGTGGAAACCAAAATTTGAACAAAGGATTGTTCAAGTACTAAACCCTGAAGTATCTTTCACTTTAGCATCATGATATTATTATTTTTTTTTTTTGAATAGAATGTTAAATTAGATTCAAAAGAAATAAACTTGTTTACAGCATTTGCTACTTTTTACTTACGTTCATAAGAAAGGAAATCGCTTCCAAAAACTGGAAAAAGAAAGAACTAGGAATGCAAAGCATCAATCCATGAACCATAGGCCCCGTTGAGATTCCTGGCGTGGCTCTTTTGTAAAGACATCAACCTGTTTTTAACAGTCTTGTCAATCTGTTTGAAGATCACTTCTTGTGAAGACGGTGGATCTCCATGTTTTCTAGAATTTCTCTCCCTCCAAACCGTGTGTACTGCAGCTTGGAACACATACCGAGCTAGGAAGAGAGTCACCTTGTCACCCTTTGTCTGAGACACAAAGTTCACAATAGAGGACCAGTCTGTAGAGAAGTGATTTCCGTAGAGATTCTGAGTCAGTTGCTGCCATACCTTTGAAGTGTAAGTACACGAGAAGAAGAGATGGTATTATTAATTCCTTGACAATATTAATGCACTTTTCTTGTCCAAGGAAAATTGAAATTGGTACAGGAAACCAAGGTGAGCAGAAGGCAAACAAAGAACTCAATGTTCTTACTGCCACAAAAGTTAATTGTACTATGTTTTTATCTGTTTATAAATTCCTTTTATTTTGGTATAATACACTTGTCTTTGCCAAGGTGTTTTGATCCAGGGATAAGTCAAGAAGAACATAAAAACCGAATTGATGTATCACAAGAAGGTGATCATACCAACCAAGGTAAAAAATTGCAAGAAAGGCAGCCATCTAACCAAACTTGTCCAAAGAAGAATGTCATTCTTCATCATGCTGATGCAACTAAGGTAAATTCTACCGTAATACATTATGTTCATGAAACTCAGTATCAGATATAATTCAATTGGTCTTTGTCCAGAAAGTTGTAAATTTTTCAGGTTGCAAAGAAGAAAGCTTCAAAGAAATCCCAGCGGATAATCTTATGTTGCTAGGAGAATCAACCCCAAGGAAAATCAGAAATGTGGCCACCAAAACTTTGAAGGACCATACACTCCAGAAGAGATGCAAATGGCCATAGCCATAGAAGAGGCATGATCCTTTCACATTTTTTCAAAGAAGAGCCACCAGATGCACAATCCATCCCCAAACCGAAACAATACAGAAGTAAGACTTTGGAATCTCAAAAGAGAATGAAAGCTGACTTGCTCTATCTTGGTGCAGGTTATCTAGTTTTGAGGTCAAAACCCTTACAAGAGGGAGGGAATGATGAGGCGATCAAACCAACAGCTTGACCAAAGTCTCACCAAACTATCCATACCAACCAATTTAGAGGTTCCAGCGACAGAGACTCAGTAAAAGGATATCTTAGCATTCAGAAGATATTTTGGCGTGAAACAAATTTTAGACGAAGGATTACTCATAAAGGAATCACAGAGGCTTGAAATTTGAATAAAATCTTCGCGGACTAAGAAGTTATGGATTTTACCAAAGGGAGGTTTCCCAAGCCGTTCAGTTGTGAGTCTCAGCCCTTAGAAGTGGATTTCAGCCTAACTATGAAGCGTCCTTCTCTAGAATCAATCATGTGCTTTAATAAGGATTATTAGCTTTCCACAATTCCAAAATCAGAAGAATTGGTCATGGCAAAACCAAGATGCAATCAATTTTTCAAAACTGGCCAAACCGACATTAATTGGGGAAAGTTTCCAACCAATTCGATTTGGCTCGAACCGAACCTTTATTTGGATGCCAGGAGATACTCTAGATCACCAAGAAAGTATAAAAAGTTTCTTAGATGCACCAGAACCCCGAGGATAAGGCGGATCTTCCTTTCCATTCACTTTGCATATCCGGCATCATCTACACTAAATGCCTTAAAGGAGTTCCTACTGATTCTTGCTGAAGACCAACAGCCATATTCCATTCTTTTAAGACATATGAGTAATTCAGGAAGGCTTGAAGATCATGGTCATGTCCAGAAGCTATCAAGATACAAATCCCCACAAGCTTCTCTTTTGGAAGAAGGCATAAATCAAGTTAACGGCTATATTCTTTGGAGCCATCAAAGCTTTGCTTCCAAGAATTTTATTTCGAGTTTATTTTTTCATTTAGTCATTTTTAAACTGTTAGAAGATTCATAAGTCGAGCCTACATAAGCTCATTTCGTTTCATCATTGTAAACAACACATCTTTGAAGTAATAAGAAATATCCAGTTTTCTTAAAACTATTGTTACAAGTCTTTTGAGTCTCTGAGAAGCAACTCTAAAGCAATTTGAGTTATCAAGGATCCCTTCCATAGATCTTTGTGGCGTCCTCAATCCACCATCACTTACATCCCATTCATTTGCCAAGCTTCAGAGTGATACACATCCAGCAAGCAAAGGACCATCTCAATCCATATCGATCATCAACTGATTAGCTCAGAGTGTCACATGACCAGAAGCCTAATTCCATCATATCCTTTCTGTTTATTAGTCTTGTTTTATTGTTAATCAACATCTCATTTCATTTAGTGCATTTGTTTCAGGTTTTACAACTCGGATTCCATCAACATAGATCATTCGATAACATCTCGGTTGATCTGATTTGAACCTTAGTAGTTCATCTGGATGACCCCCATTCTGAACTGTATCAGAGAGAGAGAGAGAGAGAGATGGAGAGAGAGAGAGATAGAGATAGATAGAGAGAGAGAGAGATGTAAAATTGGTAAAGCATCTAAATTTTTTTCTTTATATGTTTGTTTGTTTTTTCTTCTGCATCTGATTCCAAGAGTGATATGGAGTTCTGTTTTTTTTTTTTTGTGAGATGAATTCGTAAGATGAAGGAAGAAAGAGTGAAGATGCATAAAGCAATCTCGTTGGTACATCCTAAGTGTCTTCTCCTCATGTTGGCCCTTACGATCTTCCCCGTCATCACATTCTTAAATACCTGCAAAGTAATAATTTTTATCTGCAAAGTATCCTCCTTACTATTAAATGAGAAGTACATTTGACACGTGGCGCTCACAGAGCCCTTCTCAGCCGAAATAACGTGATTCTATTGGTTGATTTTTCGGAAATTCATTTTTGATTTATTTTTCTCATCGACATAACAAAAAAGGGAAGCCCTATAAATACTAACCTTATTTTGTTTAATGCATTGAACACTTACTAAAAAAATAAGACAAATTGAAGGAGTAGGAAAGTAATTAATATTACTTGCGCAAGAATATTTATATGTTTAATACATTGAATACTTACTAAAAAATTAGACCGATTGAAGGAGTAAGAAAGTAATTAATATTACTTGCGCAAGAATATTTATATGTTTAATGCATTGAATATTTACTAAAAAAATAAGACCGATTGAAGGAGTAGGAAAGTAATTAATATTACTTGCGCAAGAATATTATATGTTTAATGCATTGAATACTTAATAAATAAATAAGACAGATTGAAGGAGTAGGAAAGTAATTAATATTACTTGCGCAAGAATATTAATTAATACATGTATTTACTACTATCATTTACTAAAAATACGGTAAATCATATTGATTACTTGCGCAAGAATATTAATTAATACATAATTTACTACTATCTCTTACTAAAAATACGGTAAATCATATTGATTACTTGCGCAAGTTAAAATCGTATCATATGCATTTAATTTTCTTCTAAAAAATTAACTATCTTTACTTAAACGGTTCCATAATTTATTTTATGAATATTTGCTTGACGTCGTTACAAACCTATATGATTCACTTCATATATATAGAGGTCAATGTCGAAGGATTAAATCATAACAAAGGTGAGTTTTTTTTTTCTTTGCGTGGTTTGTTTAGTTCTGTTTACTTGTTTCTGAAGTTTTAGACATGTGTGTTACAGGGGAATGACAGAGGAGAATGGCTTAAGAACTTGAAGTATAGAGTGTTTGGATTAGGAAACAGACAATATGAACATTTTAATAAGGTTTTTAAAATGGAATTATTTTTTTTTGTTTCACGCTTACTCCAGTTTCCTTGGCTAATATTCGAATTGTTTTGTAAATATGTGTTGCAGGTTGCCAAAGTTGTAGATGACGTCCTTGTAGAACAAAGTTTGTTTGTTTCTTTATTTCATTATTCATCTTGATGTGTTTGTATTATAGTTTTCTGACTTGATGAGTTGTTTGTACAGGTGCACATCGTCTTATACGTTAAGTAAATTTTATATTATTTACGTTAAGTAAATTTTATATTATTTACGTTAAGTAAATTTTATATTATTTACGTTAAGTAAATTTTATATATATTTAAAATTTATAATAATTTTGATCATTGTTTTGATCAAAATCCAAAGAGAACTCAAGATTGATTTATAAAGAAAGAATAACATGCACTCATAATTATAAAAAAATAGAAAACAAAAAGAGAAAGTACAATATATGAATTGTGAGATATATAGTATCTATGTCAAATTCTTAAATAATAAGTTTAAATTTTCTTATCATATTAAAGATTAGATCAACTAAAATATTTAGAATTCTATCATAATCTTTATTTTTACTTATTTAACTAAATTGAAATAATATTATTAATTCGAATTGATGATTCTTTGTTTAAATTGAACACCTTTTCAACTTTTTGTTCGATATTAGGCTCAGGACAAGGCCTCTCAAAGACTTCAACGTTCAAGAAACCATAGTTTGAGCTAACTCCAGTTTGCTTTAGACAAATGGAGCAGATGTACACGGCGCATACCATTACAAAGAAGAGAACAACCATTCTTAACACAAGTGAGGACTGTTTAGGAAGCTTCATGACAAAAGTATCCTACAAAAAAGAACAATACATGCATTTACGTTCTCGTGCTAATTAAACTATTTAGAGTAATCAACGAAAATCTTTTGTTTTCTAATGAGACAGATGCTCAAAGAATCAATTTGTATGGATTAAAGCAAAGGGATATGAGATTACTACAAGCTAAGATTGAAACTACTGGACAGATCAGACCACTCAGAAAGTCACAAGCAGATTAAGAAAATAGGCAAAACTTTGAATCTAAAAGCCACACACAACGTTAATGTGCCTTGGAGAGCAAAGAATGGTCGTCGGCCATGGCTGAGAGAGAGAGATGATGATGAGAGATCAAAAAGGAACAGGACAAGAGAAAGACACTGAAAATTTTCAGTACAAAGTTAATGTAAATCTTTTGTTTTAGAGATCAACGCAATGATTAGAGTATACCGTTGTTTTTTTTTTCTCCTTTTCTGTTCGGTTGCTTCGACCTCACTTATTGCATTAAAATGAAAAATAGTATTGGAAAAAAAATAGTATCGGAAATTTCAGGAAAAAGAAGAGCGTAAACTCCGAGACGAATAGGTCAAAATTCACTACAACGTCATTTTTGCTGACATGCACCGTGTTACACCTGTCACCATTGTCTGTGCCTTCCTTTTTGAATATTACTAACGTTTAATATTGTTTGTAGGAATCAATAATATTGCATGTAAATGAAAATTTATCATGGTGTTTTTTTTTTGTTAAAGTTTTACATCAATCTTGGCATGAGGCAACGTTAGCTAGAGGTTGATGTTTTTTCAATGATTTTACCTTGATGCAAGAATTTTCAAATTCTTGATTCTCTTTTCAAGAAATCAACAATCTTTGGCCAATGAAGTTTTACTTGGAGCTTCTAGAGTAATTATTACCATAACTTATAGCACTAAGATTGAAAAAACAAAGCTGACCAAAAATATTTTCTACAAGGTTGTTGTGATGCATGTAAAAACTTAAAAATCATGGCGCAAAAAGTTTTCGAATCCGGAGTTATAACCATGCTTAGGTTCACTACCAACAAAAACTACTCTAATGTTTTTGGATTCGGTACAGTACCAAGCTTCATAATCCACAAAGATGGACATAAGATCATTGGGTTTCATGGAAAATCCAGCAACATGTTTCATCAAATTGGGGTTCATGTTCTTCCCATTCCATGACAAGAGTGCTCATTGATTTGTCATAAACGTTTTGTTTTGAAAACAATAATTAGTCTAAAATTAAAATAAGAGGAAACTTCCAATCACAGATGTCTTCATTGTTTCGGTCGATTTAAAAACATTTTATTGGTAAAATTTTATGAAAAAATATGTCAATGATTTAGTATTAATACTTTAATATGATTAATTTATATAACTAATATTTCTGTAAAATGTTTGAATTATTCATAAAGAGACAAACAGCTTCAAAATTTCTAATAATTTTTAAAATAAGAACACCTTTTCATACTCTTCTTATTTAATTTATTTGTTTTAATAATGATATCCCTCTATATATTAAAGAAGAATCTCTCCTAGAATTTTGTCTTCACTTTTTGAAGTTATTTACATTGTATGCCACTGCCTTTTCAGATTTTTTTTTAATATTTTTGCCAACTATATTTTCGGCCAATCATAATTCAAAGCAATTCTGATTTTATGATTATTAATTTTCCATTTAACCATATGAATTTAAAGAAATTGTAAGGAAAAAAAACATAGTTAATACGATTATCTAAAATATGGTAACTGAATTTGCCTAATTTAAGGAATAGTAACTATATGATATTTTAGAAATTATCGTGAGATACGATTCTAAGGAGTATGCCGCAAGTTTACGAAAACCCTATGTCTTAACGTATTTCCTTATTCTTATTATAATAAGCTCCATTTCTTCCTAAACAAACCACTACCATAAAACAATCTATGGCTTCTAATACACAAATCACAAAATTTGTGGCTTCTATTATAAATTAGTACGATGATTAAGGATTTGAAACCTTTGAAACAACACATTTCGTTATCCGGCGAACCCATAGAAATCAGCTGATGAAAATGAGAACTATATGAATATTTTTCACAAAATAAAATTTAGCTCAAAAAAAATTAATACAGTAGAATTATATAAGCAAATTTTAATTTTAAATTATATCATGATTGATTTATAAATTTTTAAAAATGTACAATAATATTTTTAAACATAAAAAACCAATAAAAATATATATGTATTACATAATAAAACATTTAAACATATATTCTTATAACTAAAATTTATTTATCATTTTAAAATGACATTTTTAAAACAGAAAAATCTTGCACTTTTAAACATGTTTTTCTGTTTAAACTTATGTTCCAGTATCTTACACGTTTTTGTCACTAAAGAAAAGGATTTACATATGTTTTCAGGTGAAGAGAAGGTTTACCTTAGCTCTAACAGTATTATTCCATCCGATGTTGACGTAGAAGAAAATGTAGTATATTCTGCAGAGTTTTTGAACAGTGTTAAAGTGGCTGGACTGCCTAGACATAATCTGAAGCTCAAGGTTGTTGCTCCTATTATGTGTCTCCGTAACGTGGATCTTGCAGATGGTTTATGCAATGGTACTAGGCCTTCATCGCTGATGGCTAAACACATCCCTCTAGAGACAAGGTCTGGATTCCTAGAATGTTTGTCACACCACCTGACACAAAGTTTCCCTTTAGAATGTGTCGAAGACAGTTTCTCACTACATTGGCTTTCGCGATGACCATCAACAAAAGTCAAGGTCAAACACTAGAAAGCGTTGGTTTGTTTCTGCCTAGACCAGAGTTCTCTCATTGTCAGCTCTACATCGCACTTTCAAGAGTTAAATCGAGATCGGGATTAAAAATCCTAATAACTGGTAAAGAAAGGAAGCCGGAGACGAAAACTTTGAATTTTGTCTACAAACAAGTTTTTCAGAATATTTCGTAACCACGGGTACTTAATTGTACCTTTACTTTTTTCCAATAAATTAAGGAAAATATAGAAATTGTTACAATTATTTATCTTTTCGATTTCTCAAATGGGTAGTGATGAGTAGTAAAATTACATCTTAAACACACATATTAGAATTTTTAATGATGTTACAATTATACATACACACAATATGTTGCACTCTGATACTGAAGATACTTTGTTCCATCACGTCCATGTAAAATATAGAGTACCAACATTTGCATGTGTCGTTGCTTTACCCCAAACATAGTGGTTTTATGATATAAAATTCGTGTCTGCCAAAACCCAACCATTATTAAGCCCATAACTGAATATGTTCATGTCCGCACAGGGTGCGGGCCGGCCACCTAGTAAACTATAAATCTGTGAAAACCTCAAAATTTTCTTTTGTAATTTTTAAATATATAAGTTAGATTCAAAATACTCAAACTCGAATTAAAAATAGAGAAATACCCTAAGATAACCCTAAAAAAGTTTTTGTCACAAAAATAACCCTCAAGAACAAAAATGACAAATCTAACCTTTTTTTATTTTCAAAATATTAATTTTTATTTTATTTTTTTTCAATTTTAAACCTCACCCCTAAGACCCCACCCCTTAACTCTAAACCCTAAGTATAGATTAGTTAACCCAAGGGGTATAAATGTATATTACTCATTTTGTTAACCCTTGGGTTAACTAATCTAGACTTAGGGTTTAGAGTTATGGGGTGGGGTTTTGGGGGTGAGGTTTAAAATTGAAAAAAAAAAATAATTTTTTGAAAATAAAAAAGGCTAGATTTGTCATTTTTGTTCTTGAGGATTATTTTTGTGACAAAAATTTCAAAAAGAGTTATTTGGGAAATTTGCCCTTAAAAATATCAAGACTTTATCGAATATGTAAAATTACTTGAACTAATCTTATACTTCTATACCAAGATATTCAAAATACTCGACCCAAATAGGTATCTGAACGCCCAAGCCTACATAAAACAAGACCCACTTAGTGTTTATGTCGAATTCAGTTTGGTTTAATTTTATTTTATCCGATCAGATTCAATTTAGGTTTTCAAATTTGGTTTATTTACCCACCCATGCTAATATGTATATCCAAACAAAGTTGCCTATCAATTTCCAGTAATGAATCATTGAGTCCAGAATTAAAAAGAGGTTTAGCTAAATTATTTCATTTTCTATTTTCAGTGATTAACTATTATTTTTTTGGTCTAAATGTTATGATTTATACTATTTTCTGAGTTTTACATTGTTCTGGAGCACAACTTATTACATAAGAGAGCTAATAAAGAGAGAGGTTGTAGCATTAACTAAAGGGGGAAAAGAACCAAAAATACAATTCAAGCAGGGATGGCGACGATGCAGACACAGAAGATAGAGACAGTAACCTTATCCCTCATGCCACAATCCACCACCTTGAAGAACGCCTCTTGAGTCAACATAACGCCTTTGAAGATGTGGGCATTTCGTTCACGCCATAGGTTACAGATGATGACTAAATTGAGGAGCTTTAGAACTGCTACCACCCGAGGAGCATGAGGGCCTTGGAGCTGCTGGCACAGATCGACAACTGAAGCCAAAGAGGATGGAGGAGATGCTAAGTACCTTCCATAAAAATGATTCCAAGCAGCAGCACAAACCAACACAACCTGGTGGAACAGATAATCCCCAAGTAATCAAATGGTCACGAGTGAAGTCTTCCAAGGAAGGCAGTCCAGGAAATAAGTGAACATCGAGGCATCTCCTCTTTGAACCAAACGACTGAATGCCACTAAACAGTTGGGTTAGGATTGCGTATCATCTCCCATGTTACAGGAGATGGAAAAAGACGCACCAAAACCAACTGATTGATTTCTCCACAAGTACACATCGCTGCCATTAGTTTTGACACGGAACAATCATTGTCGATAATATAAATTGAAGTGTTTTTGTGAAATCTGACCATGCCGGTGGTAGATTCTAGTGACCATTGCTAACTACTTGTGAGACAGTAGCGTTGAGAGGAATCCTTAGAGACCTAGGCCATGAGGAACCAAATAGAAGGTGTAAAGGACCCAGATCAGTCCAATAATCATACAAAAACAAAGTTGTATTCCCATTCCCAACGCTACAACGGAGAAGGTGCTGAAGTTGTTGCCTCAGTGGAAGCATATTGCTTACTGTCTTTGAGAACCTCGGTGAGTCATCTATAAGCCAAAGACTTCAGCCACAGAATCTACTGTTTCTTAGCCATGGATCCCATAGAGACCCTGAAGCAGAGAAGAACAGCCACACTCTTTTCAATCTGAAAACCATTTCAAACTCCTCCAGTTGTCTAATTCCAAGACCCCCTGGTTTTGGTTTACAAATGCTTATCCACGAAACCTTGGCCCCAACCGTAGATGTTGTGCTATTCTTTCATATAAAACCAGAAAAAAGAGTCCACTTTGGTGTAGAACCATTTTGGCAACACAAATACTAAATCCAAAGATTTACCATGCCATAGATAACTGAGTATATCATTTGAACATTTCCAGCAAAAGACAAATACTTAATCGTCCTAGAGTGTAATTTAGGAGTTATACGATCAATAAAAGGTTGCAGGGTGGCTGCTGAGATCTTTTTAGGGCTGGGAGGCAATCATAGATACCTTGTTGGAAACTCTCCATGCTTGAAGCCTGGTAGATTGCTGAAAACATACGCTTGAATATCTGAATAACCTCCATAGAAAATCTCTGATTTTGCTACATTAGTGTCTAAGCCTTGAGGAGTCTTTGAAGTGACTCATAACATCTTTAATATCAATGATTAATTATGATTTTATTCACAAGATCTAAGGCAAAATTGCAGGCTCTATGCCCATTCATCTTAGTTTTCAGTAGAGAGAAAATGTTTTTGTTATTTTCTCTTTGTATAAACTGAAGTGTAAGAAAAAAAAACAGAAGTGTCATAATACAACATATATTGCATCTCGAATCACTCAACAAAACCCATGGTTCGAAAATACGTCCTACGCGGCCGCCTATGCGGTTGGTATACGCTGTGCGGCCATGTAATGTAGTGAATTCAGCATATACGGCTTAATATACAGTTTCTTAGAAAACGGACATTTATACAGCGAATAGTCCGCATATACGGTGACGTCTAAGCGTTTATTTTTCGTTTTGCTTAAAACAATAAAATACATAATTAAATGAAGATGAGGCATCTCTTTTAGTGTCCCAAAGCTCAAAAGGAAAATCTCCTATGGGCTTTCCTAATCGTTTATGCCTCTATTTCATTAACTCATTGTGTAAAAACGAAAATACCCTTAACTGGATGGAAAAAAAATAGAATTTTGAATTTTGGTTAGATCGGATAGGGGTTGGTTTGGTTAGAGGGAAAAAGTTGGTGGTTTAGTTTTGGCTTACAGTTTGTCATTTAAATTACAAAATAAAAATCAGCTCTGCCTCCCCTCAACTCGTCTTCTCTTCCTTCTCTCCACTTCCTCTCAGCTCGCCTTCTCTTCCTCCTCTCCGCCAGCTACTCTACTATCGACGTCGATAGCTTCTCCAGTGACACAGTCGGACGTCAACGTTTCCACCGGTGAACATTCCTACGGGACATGTCGAAATACAGGTTAGTTCTTCTCTCCTCCACGAGTCTCACTACATTGGATAAAAATCGAGGCAAATACATGGTTTGTAAATGGATTTGTTGAAAAGCGATTAGTTCTGGGTTTGTTTGGTTGATTTGTATATGAAATTGATATATAATGCAAGTATGTGGTTGAATGTATGGGGGTGAATTGTCTCAGTTGTGAGTAGATTCCCACCGAGGTCTCAATCCAATCATACTAAACCTTAATTTGAATTCTTGTTGAAGCATAACTTGGTATAACTAGTAGAACTAATAATTGAAGTATACTAACTTAAACTTAGTATAACTGTAGATAACTTGGTAGAACTCAGAACAGCTGGTATAATTTTAGCTAACTCAATAGAACTGAGAACAACTAGTATAATTAGAAATTTATTATGTTGTTTTTTGTAGGATACAATGGCGAAACACGTGAGCGTACATTTCAAATTCAAAGGGCGTATTTATAGTGTAACCTTGAAGACAACAGGGGAGGATATAAGTTTGGCAATGATAGAAGAAAGGATGTACAAAAAGCTTGCAATGGATGAAAGTAATTTTAAACTGTCATTGGGGTACATGCCGATGGTGGTTGGATGTGAGGAAGAGCAAAATATTTGTGATGATGAGGATTTGTTTGTCTACCTAACGACCATTGATAAAAAGAACCGTAGAAGTCTTTTGTTTGTGGAGGAGACGAGTAGATCAGATGAGTTAGATAAGCAATTGAGAGTGGGCCTAAGTTCGTTTGGTATGAACTACCAAGTGTTGGAGGGAATTGATGATGAAATCGGACCTAAGGCCATAACTCAGTACGTATGAGACGGGCAAGCAAATCAACAAAACGATGTGATAGAGGCAGAGAATAATGATTGTAAAACAAGAGATAATTGTATGGATACAGACACCGCAACTGAGACGGACACTACAACTGAGATGGACACAACAGCTGAGACAGACACTGCAGCTGCGACATATATTGTTGCTGATATGGACACTGATTTTGCAGATAGGTATATTGAGAAGCCACCTGTAGAAAAATCTAGTCAGGTTATAGAGGAATGGGAAGACGGTTTGGGTCTTAGAAAGCTTCAGGAATTTCCAAGTAAGAAAGCAATTCAAGAGATGGTTGATAGAACCACATTTGGTGAATGCTTTCGCTATGTTACCAAAACGTCGGATCATAGACGATTGGTGGTAAAATATTGTGAAGGAAGTTGTAAATGAGGTTTGCAAGCTGCAAAGATTCCACATACCAAAATATTTTCAGTTAGAAGGTACACGGGTGTGCATACATGCTCTCAAACCAGTCAAAGTAAAAGCAGCAACAGAAAGAGGAAAGGCTCAGAGAAATTAGTTGCATTTTTTTGAATGAGGAATATCCTGGACAAGTGAGAACTCATGTTCCGAGAGATATCATAAGTCTTCTAAAGTTAAGACTTGGTGTAACGGTATCATATTCCACAGCCTTGAGAGGAAAAAATCTAACTATTTCTCATTTGTGTGGTATTTCAAAAGACAGTTACAAGTTGTTGTATAGCTACTTGTACATGTTAGAGCAGGTCAATCCGGGAACAACAACATGTGTGAAGTTGGATGAGGCAAATAAGTTCAAGTACCTCTTCATAGCTTTGGGAGCTTGCATTGAAGGATTTGCGGTCATGAGGAAAGTGATAGTTGTGGATGCCACATTTTTTAAGAACGGATATGGGGGTGTGCTAGTTTTTGCCAAAGCTCAAGATTCTAATCGTCACCATTATCCCCTTGCGTTTGGTGTACTCAACGGTGAGAATAATGCTAGTTGGATTTGGTTTTTCGAGATGCTCAAAAGTGTTATACCAGACTCTTCTGAATTAGTTTTTATGAGCGACAGAAACCAGAGCCTCATCACAGCGGTAGCTAATGTATTTCGACAAGCTCACCATGGCCATTGTATATGGCATATGGCCCAGAATATGAGAGGACATGCTTGTAACACCAACAAAGCCCTAGACGCATGGAAATTTATAGAGTTGGGTAAGTGTTATAGAGTGGCTGAGTCCAACTCTGCTTATGCAGCCTTTAAAGTGAGATATCATTCAGCTTAAAAGTATGTTGAGGAGCATTGTGAGAAAGAGACATGGGCAAGAGTTTGTTTTCCAGGTGATATATACAACTTGGACACTAGCAACAATGTGGAGTCAATGAACAACACGTTTAAGGACGCAAGGAGGTATGCCTTGATACCAATGTTAGATACAATCATCAAACAATTTTCCGAGTGGTTTAATGAACATTGGAAGGACGATGTGTCTGAATCGATTGATACCAAACTGGTTCCTCTTGTGGTGATTCACTTGCACAATCTCTGGGGCATAGCTGAGAAAACACCAGTGTGTGAACTAAACAGTTATGAGCTTGAGTATGAGGTAACCGGCAAAGATAATGGGAAGACTTATTTGGTGAACTTGATAGCTAAGAGTTGTACCTGCAAGGTGTATGACTATGAAAAGTATCCTTGTCTGCACGGACTAGCTGCTTACTTATAATTTCTTGAGGTTGATGCTGCTCCTGGTCGTCGACGTGAAGTCAGAATAGAGTATCATGAGTTGTGCTCAAAATATTACTGGACGGAACTTTGGGCATTGGCTTATTACAAAACTCTTTATTATGTGCTCGACAGGTCTGATTGGAATGTACCAGATCACATCAAAGAACTTCAGATCATACCTCCGGATCGGCTCAAGAGGAAAGGAAGGAAAAAGGATAAGAGGAATCCCTCAATTGGAGAATTGCGTAAAAGGACGCAAAAAAAAAGGCGACTGAAGCAAATTTTTGGTTTCAGTTGGTTGTTATTTGGAAGGGATCGCAATCGTGCTGAATGAAACTACATCTTCTGTTGGTTTCATCTTTTGTGTTGTCTAATTATTTGTTTTCGCTTATGTAAAACTATGGAATACTAGGGCTTTTAGTATGTTTGGATATTATTTTTATTCATTCCATGATTGTGTAGATTAAAATATATCAGTATTCAACTTTTGATTCGTATAATACATACATTAACTGAAAAATATTAGTGAAAACTACTTTTAAAAAGTCATAGTCAAAATAACATGTAGTAAAAAACTCATCGTTCCACATTATTTCTTACACACCATTGTATTTCCAAGAACAATTTTTTAGTAAGATCAACTTATAGCATTCTTCAAAAATCATGATTTAAAACATTTGCGCTAATCACATACCCATCTTAATGCAGAAAACTGAACTGTAAAACTAATTTAACAAATTAAAATGATAGGTAAAGCTAAAACAATTAGAAATTATGAAAAAGTAGAACAATGAAGAAAATTGGTAAAAATAAAAACTTCTGTATAATTAAGAGCAAACTTTTAGGGGGAAACTAAAAAAGTAGATTCCCTCCTCTATTCACTTATCTTTTGCCTTGTTGTTTTCGAGCACTCTCTCTCTACTATATCCTATTATCTCTCTCAGTCTCACCATTCATTCACACATCTCTTTCTCTTTTCAATATTTTCCCTTCTGAAATATACACCTATATTTGGCATCATGACTCACCCGTATGAGGAGATGAAGGAGATGAAGAAGTTGAAGAAACACTACAACATGTTAGGGTTCATTGCTAACGCCCAATACAGGATTCCAACCCGTTGTCCATGTGGGGGTGAAATCATGCACGATGCTTCTCCCAATCCAAAGTATCTATCATATTTCGATACCTTGCCTGGGAGAAGGTACTTCACCTGCAAGTCCTACAAGGTAATTGTTCATCATCTTTGCATTCGATGTAATATTGAGTTATACTGAGTGAAACTATCGTGGAAATACTGAGTCAAAATGAGTTATACTGAGTGAAACTATCTTGAACGTGTAGGACGATGGGGTGCACTTTCGTCAACCCTGGGCTTTTGGTGTTGAGGAAGAAGTTAAGCTCTTAAGAGAGAGGTGAATGATATGGCTGAAGAGATTGCACAGCTTAAGAGGCTTATTACCGTCCATGAGATTCTCAATTCCAGTTCTCGGTTGATATGTCGTTTATGACTTTATGTGTCGTTTAGAGTTTATGTCTCAGTTTATGAGTTTATATGCGTTAAAACTTATGTTATCTTATCACTCATGTTATGTTAAACCTATGTTTGTTAAGTTTTCTTTTGTTTCTATGTGTTGGGATTCTTTTGTATTGTAATTGTACCTATTTTCACCTAGTTCACAAAACAACATCACATTACTAGTTGAAGACATTTTATATTACCCCACAATATTCGTTAAACATTAGTCATAACAAGTTCCGAAATCTAAATCCATAAAAGAAAATAACAAAAACAACCAAACCAGCAGAATATTGACTAGTTCCGAAAACAATGAAAACCATTAAAGACGCATAACAAGTGACCTCATAACAAGTTCTTCACTTCTTTCTTTGTTTCTGTTTCTCAACATCCTTCACAAACACCTCTAGTGGGCCTAATCTTCCATTCAGTTGGTCAACCTTCTTGTCAACTTTCGTGATCAGGTTCACCACTCTTTTCATCATCTTCATAAGATCTCCTGGTTGACTCGACTGCTCAGCTATCTATACTCCATTCTCTGTTGCATCTTCTATCTCTTCTTCATGTTTTCCTCGCGCAGCAACATCTTCATCGTACATCTCTTTAAAAAAGATTGACAATCCTTCATCCAGACGCTTATCCCAACTGTCCACAGCTATATCTGGTTGATTAACATTGTCTTCGTCTTCCATAATGTCATCCAAGAGAGTTTCTTTTTGTTTAGTTTTGGTGGGGATGATGCTCTCAATATCCTATCACAATCAAATTAACTTTCCTACCTTAGTTCTCCCTTAGTCTTACATAACTACCTTAGTTCTACTTTAGTTTTACATAACTAACTTAGTTCTACCTTAGTTCTCCCTTAGTCTTACATAACTACCTTAATTCTACTTTAGTTTTACATAACTGACTTAGTTTTACCTTAGTTCTACCATACTTTTACCTTTCTTCTATCTTAGTTCTACCTTAGTTCAAGGTACACACGTATATTAAAAAGAAAGGATAACTTACGGTTTCGTCACCCAGTTCCTTATTTATCACAGAAAGTGATACTCATCTCATTCCATTTCGTTTGAACGATGACTAGCACATCCTTGGACATGATACATCAGCTCCTTCAAAAGGTTCTCTGAACTGCTTTCCCAGCTTAGGAATTGCCTCGAATGCAAGAAGTTGTAAAACACCACATTATGTTCTACCCTCAGTGGTCAACAATAGTGATCATGTCATTTACGGGATTTAACTTACCTCTAGTGGAAAACCTGGAAGAGGCCACAATGTATTCTCTTTCACCAACCCTCCAAAATGATCCATTGTGTGAGAGATCTACTTCAACATGTAATCATAGGAGTATCTCCCCCATGGAAAGGTCCTGCAGAAGTCAAGATCATCCACGGCTCTCTGGAAAAAATTGAAGACATCATTTGCCCCGTTTCCAACCTTCATTTGCACGCAAATAACACTTGCTAAGAAGAATAGGACCGCCATCTTCAGCCGATCTCTATGGGGTACCATGCTCACAAGCTTCGGCTTCACAACCTCCAACCTTCTAGATTCCTCTTCCTTGAAATGCCGATCCACAAAATTTGTCCCACCACACTCTTTGTATCCGAGAGGATAGTTGTGACAATTTAGCCATGATATCAAAGCATGTTCCCTCAGCCCATACATGATGGGAATGCCATTGACAATGAACCACACTTCTCTCTCTTTACTGCTACCGGTAGTCCACAGCAACAACATCCACATTCCGGAACCATGTGGTTCTTCTCTCTTTTCATGTGGAAATTGTGTCTGAATTGAGGATGTTCCTCAAACCAGCTCCACTCCGTGTTAGACAGCTTCGGTTTCAGATTGGTTAGCGTCTTAATTGATTCCAGTATCAAACAACTTGTCCCTAGCTTTATCTTTTTCTTGTACTCAGATGGCTTAAAGAACATTCTCATTGGTTTGATTGCCTCGGTTACATCGGTTACATCAGATTCCTGCAAATAATATTAAAGTTCTAATTAATCAAGTTATAGCACTAGTAAGAGAAGCTCCAAATATTTTCCAAATTTTCAAGTTTTATCTAGTTATCTTGTGTTTTCCTAGTATTACACAAGTGTTAATGACTATTCTATAGCTCTAGCAAATAAAAATTAACGCATGTAATTATATTTGTTAATTTGTTACCTCTTCGTGCTTTGATTCCACTTTGTTTTCATTATCTTCTCCTAGTTCTCCCACATCACCATTACCATCACCAGTTGAGTCATCAGCATTACGAGACCCATCACTAGATCCCTCTACATTGTTTGCTACTTCCTCATCCACTTATTCCTCCTTTGATTCTTCTTCTTCAGCGTTTTCATTCTTTTCATTTGAGCCATCATCTTCATTGTCTTCATCACAATCGGTTTCCTTTCCTTCATTGTCTTCATCAGATGGAGCCGATTTCTCTTCATTGTCGTCCGTTTCATCGCCCTGAGATTCTTCACTCTGCCTCACCAGAGTAGCGGAAGGAGCCTGAGGTTGATCAGATTTGCTCAGTTCATAGCAGTCTCTTGCTTCAATCGCCGCAACAACATCCACAAGAACATTTATTGGCTCCGATACATCACTCGTTTTCTCGGTCGTCGATGTCTTGTCCAAAGGCATTGTTTCAGTTTGCTCCATCGTCGCAGACGACTTCGCCTTCTTCTCTAGACTCGTCGAGGCTGTCCTTATAAACTTCACTCTAACAGACTTCTCATTTGTCTTACTCGACTTCGACTGCACCTTCTTCTCCTCTTTCTGTGTTGGATTCACCTTCCTTTTCTTACCTCGTCTCGTTTCTACAATCTTCTTTTCCACTGGGTTTTGTTAACGTGATTTCGTGCTCCTTGTCTTCGATTTGGGAACTGGAAAAGAAAGATTAAATCGGTTGATGAGGGAATGAAATAAAATTGAAATGGGAATAAAACGATGAACTAAGGTTAGGGGTTTACTAAAACCGATAAATTTGTTTTGGGGGAGTGGTTAGTCTGGTTACACGGTTTGGTACTTTTGGTTTATTTGGTTTGCAATTTGATGCGGGTCGGGTCGGAGTAACTGGATATAATCCAGGTTCAACTTGTAAATATTACCAACTATTACAGGTTTTATGTCTTTTGATCGGTAAACGAATTAAAATTAATTCATTTTTATGTTAAATGGTAAATTTTTGGGAGATTGACATATCACGATTAGAGGCATAAGAGGAGTTGTCTCAATGAAGATTAGTCAATAACTGAAAACCATAAAACTACGTAGTTTAGCTAAGTTTTTAAGTTGTTAACCTTAATTAACAACCAGATTTTGACCCGCGCTTTCAAAGCGCGAGATTATTTTCGACACAAACCAAATTATATGAAATAAATTTGCAGTTTTGATTATGTATTTACATTTAAATATTACAAATGAAACGTTATATCCAGTGTTTTAGGTCACGACCCGGACCCGCGGTTAAACTGATTAACTGTTGACTTTATTTGGAGTCCGATTTGTTTTTTTTAAACTCGTTATTTGATTTTTTTATAAAATCCGCAAAATACGCTAAAATTTGGGACTTGACTACTGGTTGAACCTATGGGTGGCCACTATGTAATACAATTTGACTTAAATTTTCATATTGAAAGTATTCTAATTTATGAATGTGTAGATGAATGGTGGATATATATTATGAATGTTATGCTCTTATTTTACAAAAATTAGTCAAATTAATTTATCATTTTATTGTAAGCGTAATGGATCAATATTCTAGAGGATACATATTAAATTAAAAACAGATACATTAATGTGAGATGGATTTTGATCTGGGATAACGGATCAATATTCGAGAGAATACATATTAAATTAGAAATAGATACATGAATGTGAGACGGATTTTGACCCGCACTTTAATGTTTCTTATTAGATTTTGATCAAATATTAATGTTTATTATTAGATTTTCACTCGTATTTTAATGTTTCTTATTAGATTTTGATGAAATATTAATGTTTATTGTTAGATTTTGACTCGTACTTTTTAAAGCGAGATGAAATTTTATTCAAATATTCATTTACTCAAAATTAAAAATCTTATAAATGTGTATATTTTTATTAAAACATTTGTTTTGAAATATTTATAATAAAAATAAAATTTACATTAATATAATTTTATGAAAATAAGATAATTATTTATATAACCTGGTTCATATATTATAATACAAAATTTTAATGTTAAATATTCGTAAAATTTTATTTTGTTATTATATTTTTTGTCAACATTATTATACAAATTAACTATTGTATTATACTCGTCTCATACATGAGAAATATATTAGTTATTTTTAATTTTTTAAGTTAAATATGTATATTAACTTATGAAATGATTTATCACTTCATATATCGTATTTTCATATTGTTTAATAAGTTGAAGTATGTTGTAAAATTCATAAATATAATTTTTTTTGTTATTTTATAACTTGTAAATAGTTAATTAATGAATTAAGTTACTTTATATTTATTACTTGGTGTAGTAATTTAATTATGAATATAAATTATATATATAAATATAAATTATATATATAAATATAAATTATATATATAAATATTATAGATTTTTTTATTATATAAATGAATAATGAATAATTTTTCGTTTTTAAATATATTTAATATTAATAATGAATTTATTATTTAAAAACAAATGTATATTTACGTTTTAAATAAAAGATATTAAAAGATATTATTAAAATCTAATCTTACGAAAAGATACTTAATAATATCTTTTTTAGATATCTTATTTTGAAAGTATCAAGATACTTGGTTAGATATAATATATATTTAATAATAATTAAGTTAGTTGTAGAAAAATAAATAAGAAATTAAAAAAAATGTGATGGTCCAATCTATACTATTTGTAAGTAGATAAAAAATAGAACTCTGTTTTAATATATTAGATTCACGTTCAACTCGATATCTTCTCTAGCTACAATTCACAATTATGTCCTCTCTTTTTTTTTCTACGCATGTTTTTTGCTGGCATTAATTTGGAATCAGATGAAGACCAAATTTTAAACCAGAACGGTGAACAAGAAAGTGATGTTGAACTTTTAGTTTGATTTATTTTTCTTTACATTTTAGTTATTATTTTGATTTGGAGATGAGGATAATTTTTTGGAGACTTTTTATTTATTTAAGAGTGTAGTATCAAAAATTTTATGTGTGTTTAGCATTAATATTAGAGAAACACCCTAAGATAGACCTAAAAAAGTTTTTGTCACAAAAATAAACTTTAAGGGAAAAAATGACAAAAATAATATTTTTGAAGTGGGATTTTGGGGGTAAATATACGTTTATACCCCTTGGGTTAACTAATCTAGACTTAGGGTTTAGAGTTATGGGGTGGGGTTTTGGGGGTGAGGTTTAAAATTGAAAAATTAAATAAAAAATATTAATTTAAAAAAAATAAAAAAGTCTAGTTTGATCATTTTTATTTTTGAAGTTTATTTTTGTAACAAAAATTTCAAAAGGTGTTATTTGAGAGATTTGCCTTTAATATTATTTTATTTACCTTTTAGTTATTAATAAATTATATATATATATGTATATATTATGTTCGTTTAGGCCCCGTTAAGGCGTCCGCGTTCGAGCACCTAGCGCATTTTAAAACATTGACAAAACCACATCAAGTGGACAATGGATAAACGTTGTGGTTTGACCTTTATGCCCTCTGATTAAAAGCATCTTTAAGGAGCCTCAAAGCCAATCATTTGTTTGGGTTAGGAATCTGGATCTAACCCACCACCATTGTCACCACTTGTAAACAAAAAGAAAAGAAAACCCAGTTTTCATCCTCTCACGAAGAAGATGATAGCTGTGATCTCATTGCTTCTGGGTTTTATAATTTCGGCATTGTTCTTAATCCAAGGAAAGCGAAGATCATCTAATGGTGGTCAGGACAAGAAGAATCAATCTAGTAACGGGCCTAAAGATCTAAAGCCTAAAAGTTACAGCAAGAGTGAAGTCGCAGAGCACAACAAAAGAGACGATTGTTGGATCATAATCAAAGATAAAGTCTACGATGTTACTTCTTATGTTGAAGAGCACCCTGGTGGTGACGCTATTCTAGATCATGCTGGTGATGATTCCACTGACGGTTTTTACGGACCACAACATGCCACTCGTGTTTTCGACATGATCGAGGATTTCTACATCGGAGAGCTTCGTAAGTAAGATTAAAGATTTGAGATTGTGTTTTTTGTCTATTTGTGTCAAGCTTCCTTCTTTTTTGTTCAACTTCAGGGTTTTAGCTGAGAGTGAGTGAGCTTCATCTATGCTATGTTAAAACTAAGTGTTCTAAACCCATTTGTTTTGGTACATTGGTTTAGAGTAATAGAGACTCTTCAGAAAGCTTTCATGTGATGGGAGTCTATTGATTTTGGAATGCATTGAGTTTCTTCTGGGAATCAACAAGATCATAACTATTATAGTCCTAGAGAAAACAAGTTGTGATACATCGTTGAATCCAGAAAAACACAAGCATTGATCTCCGTTGACCGAGCAAACTACCAACGTTCAGCTCGGCTAGGACGGTCATAAGGACCTGGTCTGCTTCTATAGACTCTTCCCTCATCACGTAATGGTCCCATGTCTCCATACCTATCACTTGCTCCTCTCGCGTATCTGTCCCTGTCATAGCCTCTCTCTCCCCTGCCATAATCATCCTCAAAATGATGATGGTGTTCAGGCACCCTATACCTATCACTCACCAAACGGTCTCCAGGTGGACCATACCTACATATAGATAACGCATCAAAGGATCAGGACTTTCCTAAATATACATGTTAGACAGACAAGAGATAAGGAGAGCTACAAAACCTCTCCATTGCATACAGATCACGAGCTTCATGCTTGTGTCCATCCTCGAAGCGGTCTCTGTGGTTATACCTTCCACCATCACGACGACCATCCATGTAGAGGTCACGGTCACGGCCACGTTCCAGCTCATAGCGATCTCGGTGTCCTTCAAATTCTCCAATTCTAGAGCGCACTGAAGGAGGGTCTCTGTACCGTCCTCGATCACCACCATTTGATGGGCATTCTCGTGCCCAATGACCATGCCGCCCGCACTTAAAGCACTCATCTTCAGCCGCACCTCTTCCTGCTCCTCCATAGCTTCCCTTTCCTTGTGATGAATAGCCTCCACTCTTGTGAAGATGGTCTACGTCATCTCCCCCAGCCTTAGGCTCAGCCTTGTTCACCGAGATGACCCTATCACCTAACTCCCTCCCGTGCATGTGTTTAATGGCATCATCAGCTCCTCGGCGATCAGTGAATGTAATAAACCCAAAACCACGTGGGCGGCCAGTATCTTTCCCCACCATAATCTACAATTGCACAGAAGACCAATAATGTTATGAAATAGCAACCCTGAGATTCAGGACTACCAAACCAGAGCAGTATTACAAGTAGATGTAACTTTATGTCCAGTAAGACAGTAAATAAGGGCTAAACAGAACCTTATACCCAAAAGATACTGACTTGAGACATAAAACCAGAAACCGCGAACACAAAACAGCACGCTTCCTCAAAGGAAACACAGAGAACTACTTAGGTATCTCTGATGTCAAACAAAAAGCACTGCACTGATGCTGAGAAAGGAGTCATAGCTAATGAGCAGAGATGTGTGTGTGATTTTGCTTCCTTGATGACATTACAGATATTCCACATATTCTTACAAGCTCAGAGATAATAATCCACAAAGTCAGTCACTCAAATGGAAGATTTGCGATGGTAGACCTGACACTCGATGATTTTTCCGTAGCGGTGAAAAGTATCCTGAAGCTGCCTCTCCGTGACATCCCAAGACAATCCTCCCACGAAGATTCTGTTGTCGAGACCCCCATCGCTTTCTCTATCTTTCATCTTTAGCAACTTTCACCTGAAGCAGAAGAGACAAAGAAAACTTAGTTAGCCCACGATATCCAACTCAAAGAAGTCATCTTTTTCCCAATAGTCACTCCCGAGCCCAACTCTTAACTCTCATACAAGTCAAGAACTTTGTGAAGTAGAAGAACGAACCGCTAGAGATTTGGCATTGATAAACCCTAATAATACTCACCGCTAGAGATTTGGCATTGATAAACCCTAATAATACTCACCGCTGATTCAAAAGGGTAACAACTTTCTCCGTTGGTTGAGTGGAGAAGTTCAGGCATATACAAATACAATTTGAAGACAAACAATGAGTCAAACTACTAAAACACCCTTAGAAAGGCCTCGTTTTACAAGAATAACCTATAAACCCTAAAACCCTTACATAGTTTTTTTTTTTTTTTATGACTCAGGTGTTTCCACCTGGAGAGGCATGGCCCACTTCAAGCATACTGGCCACGTGTGTAATGCTGGCCACATGTGTAGCCGTAATCTGAGTGCAGGCGGATTCGAACTTAAGTCCCTTTAAGATCTATGGAACGCCCTGCTGTCACCCGACCACTAACATGTGGTTAAAACCCTTACATAGTTATCCCCTTTGAGTCTCCGACAGAAAAATGATAAAGAGGCGATTTTACAAGCTAGAGCATGGTGATAAAGACAGTGGATCTGACTCCTCTTGTTTCTCTTCTGATTCTGATCCTGAGTCTGAAGAAGAATCAGAACAATCCGAATCTGAAGACGCTGTTGCAGAAGTTTCTGAAGAAGATGACTCCCCAGGTTTGTTTGCTTCTTCAATCAAACCATTAATGAGAATGTTTAGAGAAGTTAGAATGTGCTGTTATAGTTGTTGGTGACGATGCTGATGTTGAAGATGATGACTCTGATGTTGATGCATATCGAGGGAGATATGAGAAGACATCGATGCAATACGGTTTAGAAGAACTACAGAAAGAGGAGAAGAACCATATACTAGGTTGTATGATCAAATGCAAATCTGTTTTCAAATGCAGATATTGTCCAAATGCCATTTGTTTGAACGAGAGAACTATGCAAGAGCATGTTTCATCCAAGGTAAATCATTTAGAACATGTCTGACTTGTTAGATGCTGAGCATGAGCTTTTCTTCGCTTCAGTCTTGTAGTTATTCAACAAGTTTTGATTTGGACTTGTTTCAGAAACATGCTCGTTCTGAGAAGTTAATGAAAGAAGAAAAGCTCAGAACCGATGATGAAGTTGATGAGCCAGGGACGCCATCTCAGGTTTCCTTTTTGGCATTTGAAAATATGCCAACTAGTTACTTCTGATGAGTCCTAACAAATTCTTTCCTCGTATGTAGGAGAAGCAGATAAAAGGGAACAGGAGATCACAAGGAAAGGGTAAGAGATCTCAAAAAGAAGGAAAGCTCATAGGGAATGATGACAAAGTTGATGATCCTAAAACCCAATCTCAGGTTTTGCTTTCTGACATTGCTAAAAAGTGCTAAAAAGTGCTTCGAGTTCTTTCCATGAGTGCTAAAAACTCTTAAATATAGGAGAAGCAGGTGAAAGGAAACTGAAAATCAAGAAGACAGGTTATGAGATCACAAAAACAGGAAAAGGTAAGAGTAGCTTGTTCATTACTGTAACTTTGTGACCATGCTAGGTCTGTCAAAAACCTTACTGGTTCGTATTTATACATGAATATCCAGGGTTCGTCGATCAAAGATAGCTAGAGATAAAGCAGGTGCGACGTCAAAATCTAGAAGGAAAATACGTCAAACTAACAAATGAAGGAAACATAGGAGTAGAGTGGGCTGGCTATAAGTCAGTTTATGCGCGCAAGTTCTTTTCGACTAAATATGTTGCTTGTAAC
Source organism: Moricandia arvensis (assembly GCA_905132765.1). Lineage (NCBI taxonomy): Eukaryota > Viridiplantae > Streptophyta > Magnoliopsida > Brassicales > Brassicaceae > Moricandia > Moricandia arvensis. The sequence goes on from CAJHQP010000163.1 coordinate 73,030, forward strand.
TGATATATGGTTTTGATTAATCGTGAGTTATTCTCTACTTTTGAACCTCTCTTCTTCTTACAAGATTAGGTCGTCTACACTTTTTCCAAGCAATCATGCAGGATCGCATTCTGCTTCATCTCGTAGTTCCATGAGCTTTTTGATTAAAACCTTCCAGTCCAGAACCAGTAACTGCTGCTTTTAATGATTTTGGCATAAGAACTATTGCATCGAATCTAACTCCATCTCTAAAGTTGAGAATAATGGAGGATACTAGAGACATGGAGAACATATAGCCAATGCATATCCAATTCCAAAACATACATTTAACAGAGTGGAGTTTGTAGCTTAGTAGTTTATGCTGATGGTGCCACCATTAGGGGTGTCAATTGGTCGGACCGCCCATGGACTTACCCAATCCAAACTGTAATGGGCCATCCTTGGTCACACCCATATGACAAATGGTCTAATTTGGCTCAACACCCATTTCGCTCATGGACAATCTGGTCTAAAACCAAATGGGTATGGTTAGCCCATTAACATTAAAATTATAGGGTTTATTCAATTTGGGGAAAAAACTGGAAAGTAGACAACGATGATAGCTCGGAGACTCTCATCTCATCTCTGCTTCTCCGACTCGACTTCACCTTCTCCGTCTCACCTTCACCCTCTCCGGCCCACCTTCACCCTCACCCTCACCTTCTCTGTAACTTTTCTTCTTCTCGTTTTTGTGGTTGTTGAAACTTACGAAGATATGGGTTTGTGGGTTTAATCTGATTTTTGAGTTTTAGCTTTGATCTCGAGTTAAGTGGGTTTAGGTTTTGTGGGTTTTCTTTGATTGATGTTCTAATCTCGTTATGTGTTGTGGGTTCTTAGTTTCTTACTTTGTTTATGATCAACGTATCATTGAACTATCACTGACATTATTTTACTTGTGTTGTTGAAGTGATTGACTTATACCACCCTTATGGAACCGTTGAGGACTCAGTTTCCACGATCTTTCATTTTATGGTTTGAGCTACACTGAATTCATTGAGGTATGTGTCGTTCATCTTCTTGTAGTTGAAAAAAAGAAGAAGAATCTAATACCTTAGATCATTCCTCTGTTATGTACTTATGTTTTCATGCTGTTTTTTTCTTTATCATTTAACCCACGACTTTAGATGTTTGCTATGCTATTGTATGTTTCTGTTTTTGATAGTTTTTTTTTTACAGATTTTGGTTTTGAATTTTGGTATTAGTACATGTTGAACATGTTTTAGCTTCTACCATTTTTGTGTGTTCATTTGCTTATTGTGTTGTGTTTGGCTTAACTCATAAGAGATCTTCTTTGTGTCTTCTCTTTGTATCATCGTGAGTTTCAGTGACAATGTATATCATTTACAGTATATGTTTAATTATCTGTTTTGTTGTTTTAGAAAATGGAAGCTATAGACTTGAATGATGATGGTCAAAATGATGTGATGGATGAAGATATAGAGGATCATGAAGCTGATGGTCTAGAGATTTCAGTGACAAGTAATAGTACACCAAAACGCGGTCAGACTAACCGTAGATTCTCTAGGTGCTGGAAAAAGTTTACTATGATTGGAAAACAATATGATGGTAAAACTAAGATCAGATGCAACCTTTGTGAAAAACTCTACTACTTGAATCTTCAGCGAAATGGAACCTCAACCTTGATTCGTCATATGAATGTTTGTCCAAAATCTGTTGGAACACCTAAAAGTAGTTCTAGAAAGGTGGATATGATGGTGTTTCGTGAGATGATAACAATGGACATTATAGAGCATGATCTTCCATATAAATTTGTAGAGTATAAGAGGATTAGAATGGCTTTTAGTTATGCAAATTCTAGTATTCGATATTGGAGCAGAAATACTGCAGCTTCTGATGTGTTAAAAATTTATGAGAATGAAAAGAAAAAACTTAGGAAAATCTTAAATGATTTTCCTAGTAGAGTTTGTTTGACCACAGATCTTTGGCGGGCTATTACCATTGAGGGTTATCTCTGTTTAACTGCACATTACATCGCTGAGGATTGAAATTTACAAGCTAAGATTTTATCTTTCGTTGATTTTCCTCCACCTCATTCTGGAATGGGGATCACAATGAAGCTTATTGAGTTGCTGAAGGAGTGGGGACTGAAACAAAAAGTGTTTTGTCTTACGGTGGATAATGTGTCTTCAAATGATAGCATGCAAGGTATTATGAAGGTACAATTGCATAAAGATCTAGTATGTAATGGAGAGTTCTTCCATGTAAGGTGTCCAACACATATTTTAAATCTGATCGTTCAAGATGACTTATCAGTGATAGGTGGAGCTTTGCAAAAAATTAGAGAGACTGTTAAGTTCGTTAGAGGGTCAGAAAGTAGGGAAATAATGTTTCAAAATTGTGTTGAAACATTGGGCATCCAGGGCAATGAAGGTCTGATCTTAGATGTAAGTACACGCTGGAATTCTACTTTTCTCATGCTGTCTAGAGCTATAAAGTTGAAAGATGCCTTAGGTAATCTTACGGTTGTAGAGCCGAGTTATACAAGTTTTCCCTCTTATTTTGAGTGGAGGAGAGCATAAATGATATGTGAATTTCTAGGGCCCTTTTCTGAAATTACAGAGTTGATTTTTCGGTTCCTCTTACCCGACTTCAAATTTGTATTTCAATGAAATTTAGAAGATTGAGTGTTGGTTGAGAGCTTATGCTAATTCTAGTGATCCTGTTATTTGTAAAATGGCGAAGTGTATGAAGCTCAAGTTTGATAAATATTGGGATAAGTACAATGATATCCTTGCAATTGCTGCTGTTTTTGATCCGCGGCTGAAGTTTGCCTACTTAGAATATTGTTTCTCAGTTTTAGATCAGTTTAGTTATAAGAGAAGATTGGTTCATGTGCTTAACTGCTTCAGTGAGATTATACAAGAAATTGGTTAAAAGGGTTTCCAAAAATTGGTTAGTGCTTAACTGCTTATGATCTGTTTTTCAATTGAATTTTGAGATATGGACTGAATAAAATTATTTTCTTCTTAGATGATTTTGCTGAGGAGAAAGAAGAGGAGGAGAAAGAAGAAGAAGAAGAAAAACAAGAGAAGAAACAAGAAGAGACTTAAGGTATTAGTTTCTTCTTCGTTTAACATTTGACGTATTAACAATATGCTCATACTTAGAGCTTACTGAGTCATTGACTTACTACTTAGTGTTGTGGGACCTAGTATTGTGCTTGATCTGGTTATTAAGCTATTAGCTTCTCTGTTTTGTTGAATCCTAGTTTTGTTATACAAGTAAATTCAGTTTTGTCAAGCATTTTGGTACTTGATTTTGTGAGAACATACATTAACGTTTGGTATTAATTTCTTTTATGTTGTGGTCATTTCACGATCTTGATCTAAAAAAAGCATCTGATATGGATTTATAGAGATGACGTTTGAGCTTTTGATAGTAAATGATCATTATACACAATATTGTTCATTATGGTTTCATTCAGCAAAGAATCTAAGGTTGATTCTTCTTTTTTCTTTGTTGTTGCAGGCTGCAGACAAAGTCACAAAGTTTGAACAAAGTGAATTCAAAAACAGAGTTATCAAAAACTCAAGTCTTTTGAGATTATTTGACATCAAATTTATTTTTAGATTTTTTAATGTTGTCTAAAATTTCAAAACTTTGTTACTCAATTCATTGTCAAATATTCATATCTCAATTCAATATTGTTTGATATTAAAATTGGGTTTAGAATGAATTTAAACAGATTTGAGCTATTAATAAAGTTTGCTTATAATTGATTGGGTTTGGGTTGTCTAACTGGTGATGGGTAAAATTAGGTTTGGATGTTATTGGGTATGAGCTAAATATGAGTGTGGGTGTTTTGAGTCTAGAAAAACAAATGCCCAATTGGACACACCCAAATGGATGTGGTCTAACCCAATTGACGGCTCTAGCCCCAATGTTGTAAAGGGCATTTAAGATGTAAATGAGAAGTGGTTAGGAAACATCCCCTATACATTATTTGAGAAGTGATTTAACACATGTCATCTTTATGTTCACTTTCACTAAAAAAAGATGATGTGTCGTACTAGAATTAATGACATGACTATGGATAAATATGACATGTCAATTACATTTAGTTTAAAACTTTTATTTTTGGTAAATTTTTTAGAATATAGAAATATCTAATACATCTTCATTAAAATAAATCTATTTAAATATGATATTAAATAATACAATAATAAAAATAAAAATATAAAATATTTTAAGTCATTAAAATAAATCTATTTCAAAATGCCTTTTAAGTCTATTTTTAATAATCATACAATTTTATTACTAAATAAGATTTTCAAAATTTGATACTATTTTTTAAAAAATACTCCCTCTGTTTCTTAATAAGTGTCACTTTGACATTTTTCACACATATTAAGAAAGTGATTGAAATGTGTGTATGTTGTTATTAATTACATCTATTTGACCAATAGAATTTGAGATAAATATAATTATTTATTAAATCAATGCAGATTGCAATTAATTTTCAGCTAAAAGTAAGTATAATTTGCATTGAGATTCTAAAGTGACACTTTTATGCAACAAGAAAAAAATGTTAAAATGACACTTATTATGAAACAGAGGGAGTAATAAACTTTTAGTTGTAACATCATTTGTTTTCTTTTGATATCCACAACTTTTAGAAATTATGTTTAGTTTTTTTCTTTTGATAATTATAAAGAATTTATACAAGTTTTTAAAGAAATATTATACAAATTGATTTGATATACCAAAATTAGTATATCAATCAAAATTTTCATTTAATTATGCTTAATTAAATTAAATTTTGAATTAAAATATTAGTATGAAAACAATAACATCTAGAATATTAACAGAATTTTAAATATAATTTAAATTTAAAATTTTTACTGATGCACATGGTACAGGAAAACACCTAGTAACTAAATAATTGCATGAAGCAAGAAGCCAAAATAAGATTACTTAAATTCCTTGTTCAAAAACTCGGCCGCGGAGGCGATTATTCGGCCGGTTAAACGTGATGCGGTTGGGCTCCGTAGCGAAATGAGTCAATTCGGTTGCATTACGCGGTGGCCGTGGAATGAGCGTGGAATATGTAGAAGTAGAAAACGCGGCCGCGTAATGGTGAAGAAGACTTCCTCCGATTCGTATATGTATCCTTGCTCCGATATTATCATCATCTTTTTTTTTCCAAACATCACAGAGATCAAGCGTATCACCATGAACAAAGATTGGTTTTAGTAGTTGCTTTGTAGAAATGGGTTGTTGAAAGGTTGAACCCACGTTACTGATACATGGTGGTTGTGTAGCGAGGAACAAGAAGCACGCCAACTGTTCGATGAAATTTCTAAAAGAAAGTTCACACATGATTGTAGAACTTACAATGCTTTGATGCATGAGATGTGAGTGGTGATTTACCACAAAATCAAGGGAAAGTTTTGGGTTCCGAAAACACCAACTGTTTTTATGCTCATGAAGCTGTTCTATGAGAACGGTGAAGTTAATTTAGAACTAGAGCTGTGGAAATATATGCTGGAGAAAGAGTATTGCCCTCATGGCCACGCATTGGAACTCTTTACCAGTGCAAGTATGTGTTTGAAGAAGAGCAAATGATGCTTTTGAATGCTCAAGGCAGACAATGGAGAGAGGAAGGTGAGTGAGCAAACCAACTTTACTATTGTTCAAGTTGTATACCTAATACATTCAACAGAATATTCACAATATTGTAGCTTGCTCGTATATTTAAAAATATGTGGATGTTAGTATCAATATGTTTATCCATAAATATGTATTATACATTGATTATACAACATTTTGTATTATAAATATAAATAGAGTATTATACCTACAAAAATACAAAAATTCCTCCCCGCGTACTCTCCGATTTTTTTCCGATTTTTCAATAAATCGCTAGGCCCGGATGCGCCGCACGCGTAGCGCCTAGCGAGTTTCCAAACAAGGCTTAAATTGAACATACAACACAAGTCTATGTTAAACATTGCCAGTGTAGTTTATTTGCATCTCTTCTGCTTTTACTCCAAACGTTCTGTCAGTTTGTGTTTCCCTAGTCAGCAGTCAGCATTTGTCCCCCAACCTTCTTGAATCTGTTGAAAGTTAAAACATGGAGACTGATAAAAAAGACAACAAAGTTTACTAATTATTTTATTCCTTGGTCTGCACTTATGTAAGTGCATGTAGATGTCATATATATGCAATTATAGTTATGATACTAATATTATTCAACGAAGGTATTGAAAAAAAATGCAGAGTGAAGAGAGAAGTGAGATTTCAATAACTTCTCTACTGCTAAAAACAGCTCAAAGAAGCATTGGCTTCACGTGACATGTTACCTGTTATGTCCGTGACCAAGAACTTGGACAATACATGCCATTACTACTCCTGAGTTCCAAACTTTCTTCTTCTTCGTTTTGATGCGATCATGGTCTCTTATTGTTTCCATATGTTCTTCTCAGTACTGATTACTTTCTCCTTGGTTTCTCCTGTGAGATCAAGTGACGTTGAAGCTCTACTGAGTTTGAAATCATCCATTGATCCTTCAAACTCGATTCCATGGACAGGAACAGATCTCTGCAACTGGGAAGGTGTTAAAGAATGCATTAACGCAACAAGAGTTTCAAAGCTTGTTCTTGAGAATCTAAACCTCACTGGCTCACTCGACGAGAAAAGCTTAAACCAATTAGACCAGCTTAGAGTTCTTAGTTTCAAAGGAAATTCTCTCTCTGCATCAGTCCCTAACCTCTCTGGTTTGGTCAACCTCAAATCTCTGTTCCTCAACGATAACAACTTCTCCGGCGAGTTCCCTGAATCACTAACGTCTCTCCACCGACTCAAAACCATTGTCCTGTCCGGAAACAGGCTTTCTGGTCCCATCCCAAGCTCGCTGCTCCACCTCTCCCACCTTTATACACTTCACCTTCAGGACAATCTCTTCTCTGGCTCCATTCCTCCTCTCAACCAAGCAACTCTGAGATTCTTTAACGTCTCTAACAATCAGCTCTCTGGCCATATTCCACTGACACAAGCCCTGAACCAGTTCAATGAGTCATATTTTACAGGAAACATTGCTCTCTGCGGCATTCAGATTCAAAACTCATGCAGAGGAAAGAATGAAACAGCTGGAGTCTCTTCCAAGCCGTCAGCAATTCCAGCTATGCCTATAGCCAAGACAAAGACCAAAACAAAGCTCACAGGAATCATTGTGGGAAGTATCAGTGGCAGTATTGTGATTCTTATCCTGACATTGCTTCTTCTCATATGTATGCTACAGAGACAGAGGCGAATCATATCCAAGGGAAAAGATTACAGAAGCAAAGCAACGGTGACAGAAACAGAAGGAGGCACCAGTGACAGAAGAAACAAAAGGTTCTCGTGGGAGAGTGGAAGCGATGAAGGATCAGTAGGGACTTTGGTTTTCTTGGGGAGAGGTGAATCAGATATCACGGCGGTGAGATACACCATGGATGATCTACTCAAGGCTTCAGCTGAAACGTTGGGAAGAGGAACGATAGGGAGCACTTACAAGGCGGTGATGGAGTCTGGTTTCATCGTCACTGTTAAGAGGCTCAAGGACGCATGGTTTACTCGGATGGAGGAGTTCAAGAGACAAATGGAGATCCTTGGCAGGCTCAAGCACCCTAACCTGGTGCCTCTCAGAGCCTACTTCCAAGCCAAAGAAGAATGCTTGCTCGTTTATGATTACTTCCCCAATGGAAGTCTCTTCTCTCTTATCCATGGTATGTATTCAGGGCCGGTCCTGGACAAAACCGGATGAAACATTGGCCTCAAGCCCTCAAATCTTTTGTAGAAAACTACATAGACATATGTCCCTAAATTTGTAAAAAAAAAATGGATTTTAGTCTCTTCAATGGATTTTGTCAAGCTTGATGTGTTTAGTCTTGTGTCTTGTCTGTAGGAAGTAGGGTTTCTGGGAGTGGGAAGTCTCTTCACTGGACATCATGTCTGAAAATAGCCGAGGATTTGGCAATGGGTCTTGTCTACATTCATCAGAATCCCAGCTTAACACATGGGAACTTGAAATCATCTAATGTTTTGTTAGGTCCAGACTTTGAGTCCTGCCTCACAGACTACGGTCTCAGAGATCTCCATGATCCTCCAGACTCAGTTGAGGATACAAGTGCAGCCTCTCTCTTCTACAAAGCTCCTGAGTGCAGAGACTCACGCAAGGCCTCGACACAACCAGCTGATGTCTACAGCTTTGGGGTCCTTCTTCTAGAGCTTCTAACAGGGAAAACTTCATTCCAGGAGCTTGTTCATGAATACGGGTCTGATATCTCCAGATGGGTACGTGCCGTGAGAGAGGCAGAGACTGAATCAGGCGAGGAGTTGATTTCTTCTGAGGAGGAGAAACTTCAAGCTCTTTTGAGCATTGCAACTACTTGCGTGGCTCTTCAGCCTGAAAGCAGGCCTGTGATGGGAGAGGTATTGAAGATGGTGAAGGATGCAAGAGCGGAAGCAGCAGTGTTGTCATCTTTCAGCAGTGACCACTCACCTGGGAGATGGTCAGATACAGTTCAGAGCTTGCCAAGGCAGGAAAATATGAGCATATGAAGCAAGTTTGTGTGCGTTCTCTCCATTGTTTGTTTGTTGAAGTAGCTAGGGTTCATACTGTTTGATTGTTGAAACCTGCACTGCAGACTGTCCAAAAGGATCAATCAGCCAACAGATTGTTGAAGTCCACATTATAATACAAGTACAACCATTGTTAACTTTCTTTCCCACAAAATACAACATTATAGTCAAACCAAGCTTTAATTTCTTTTGTATTTAACAAGAAAGCAAATGAAGATCACCGAAAGCTTTATTTGCAGACAAAACCAATAACACAGCATTGACTCACTGTGAACTATATCAAGGATTAAGGCTTGAAACCTAGTTACAAGACCATTACTAGCTGAACCATTACTAGCTGTCCTAAACCAAACTGCTCAAACTTTTTTTCAAATTTTTTTTTTGTTGGAAAAGTAAGACACAGATTGAAATTGTGAAGGTCAGAGATAACTCTAAGCTAGAAATTGAGGTTCATAAATCCTCCTACATAAGCATCAACTGTCCAAACCAATCCTCAAAGTGTCCATACCTTGCCTCCGAGGAGAACAATAACTGTTTAATCACCACTCAGATCGCACGGCCATGACTCATCAACCAGGTTTGAGGGCATGTTGCGTGAGAAATCAAGAGTACAAAGGTAAGAGCCTACAGAACAGATTCTGTTCAGTGTTGGATATGAGCTTGCCCCAACAAGGCCTGTTAAACAATTAACTCAGCCCGTTTAAAAGAAGGCCATTGGAAAACCCTAGACTTCATCCTTGTATAAATAAAGAAGCACCCACTCTTTGAGAAACGACCTTCTTTGGAGATTCCAAGAGAGAGAAAAGAATAAAGATATTCCTAGATTCACTACACTTCTAGAGACATAATATACTTGAAAAAGAAGTGTTTTGGCGAGCGACTTCCTCATACACAAGCGATCGCTAAGCGCTGTTGATAGGCACAATTTCTACGTCGACCAATAGCCAAACCCATCATCAACGAGCGATCGCTAGGCGCTGTTGCTAGGCATAATCTCTTAGCCGACCGACAACCAAACACATCATCAATGAGCTGTCGCTAGGCACAATCCATTCACCGACCGATAGCCAAACGCATCATCAACGAGATATTGCTAGACACATTCTCTTCGTGGAGCAACAACCAAGCACATCATTGCCGAGCTATCGCTAGGCACAACACCTTCCACTCAAACACATGCCTTAATTTAGGCACTTCTGTCCCTTTGTTGTGGAATATGATTGACTTTATCCGTATTCAAAGGGTACGTAGGCAGCCCTTCACCGGGTCCAACTATAATTTATAAAACTCCTTTTATGTCCATCCGCCCAGCTCGATCTCAGCAAGACGACTTCTCCTAAACCCACCATCGAAATCGTGTTGATTTCCAATACAAACCAATTTCAGATTCAACAGTTTGCGCCCACAGTGGAGCCTGGAGAAGTATCTTCAAAGAAGATCGAACTCTGCGCCATGAACCTTAATCTCCTACAAAAAAGTCGACTGAATGACAGTTGTATCTGCTACTTCTCTCTTTCACTCTTAAAAAAAAGTGTGCCGAGTAATTGACAGTTGCACACATTGCTATTCATTTTCACTTGTCAAAAAAAAGTCGAGGGAATGACTACGCATCACTTTCGCTCAGCGACCGAACGAACAACATCACATCGCTTTCGTTGGACCATAGCGGATGAATACATATCACTTCCGCTTGACGCCGAGCGAACAATCATGCATCACTTTCGCCGAGAGCCAAATGAATGATAACACATTACTTTCGTTCGACCTAAGCGGATGAAAACACGTCACTTCCGCTCAAAGCTAGAAGACCGAACATGGGTCACTTCCACCGTGACAGTCATCCGAATCACCAACGGCTGAACAAAGTCATGGCGCCCGACCGTTCTCGATCTAATAACGCCAAAACCGTTATGGCACTGGATTCATTTGTTAATCGATTATGTATAATGATCGACAAGCGTTCCGAACAACGACATGCCGGCAGACTGTTATTGAGCTAATATCGCTGAAACCGTTAAGGCATTGGATTAATTTGTTAATGAATTATGCGTGACGATTTACAAGCATTCTGAATGAAGGCATGCCGACCTACCGTTCTCAAGCTAATAACGCCAAAACCATTTACAAACTGGATTCTTTGTTTATCAATTATGTATAACGATCGACAAGTGTTCAGAACAAATATGTATAACGATCAATTATGTATAACGATCGATAACCGTTCCACGGCTCCTCGGCTCGCCATCAATCTGCTTGACGACTCATAAAATTGCTTGACATCAAGTTCCTCTCCGCTGACTTGTCATGTGAGACACCTCAGTACACCATCTCTTTGTCATCACACAAAAAGGAGAGTCAAGCGAATGACTATGCATCTTTCCACTCAGCGACCGAACGAACGACAATACATCGCTTTCGTTTGGACTATAGACTACATATCGAGATAAAGTGTAGTCATATTTTATTCGGCATTATGCTTCAACCGTTGTAAGCCTTTGTTTCCGTGACGAACATGGAACTTGCCGGTGACAAAAATATCCAAGTCACTTCTAAGCTCCTTGACGCGATCTCATCATCTTGCTGCACCTCGGTGACATCATCTTTCTATCATCTCGTCGCACAAAGCTTAAGCTCGTCGGAACTGAGCTCATACACAACCTCCTAGGCATATTTTTTTTCTCGGCCACGATTTTGCTTCATAACTTTCGCTCGGACTTCGGCGTCTCCTTGTTTAAATTGTCAACAAGTTGCTCGATGCCTCGTCAAACATCTCAACAACTAGCTTGGCATTAAAAACTGTACTTTCTAGTCATGATCGCCAAGGAAAATTCTCCTTTAACAAGGCATGAGTTTCTGGCCGACCAACGGCTCCTAGGCACGAACTGGATTCATTTGTTAATCGATTATGTATAACGATGCGTTACGAACAAATATGCATAACGATCAGTTATGTGTAATGATAGACAACTGTTCCACGGCTCCTCAAATCATCATCAAGCTGCTCGACGCCTCATAAAATTGCTTGGCATCAAGTTCCTCTCTGCCGACTTGTCATGTGAGACGACTCGGTACACCATCTCTTTGTCATCACACAAAAAAGGAGAGTCGAGCGAATGACTACGCATCACTTTCGCTCAGACACCGAGCGAACGACATTACATCGCTTTCGGTCGGACCATATCGGATGACTACATATCGAGATAAAGTATAGTCATATTTTATTCGGCATTAAGCTTTAACCGTTGTACGTTTTTTTGCCTTGATGTCCATGGAACTTGCCAGTGACAACAATATCCGAGTCACTTCTGAGCTCCTAGACATGATCCTATCATCTTGCTGCACTTCAGTGATCATCATCTTTCTATTGTATCATCGGAAAAATATCAAGCTCATCGGAACTGATCTCATCAACAACCTCCTCGACATGTTATTTTCATCGGCCACGATTTCTCTTCATAAATTTCGCTCGGCCCTTGGCGTATCCTTATTTACCTTGTCAAAAGGTTGCTCGATGCCTCGTCAAACATCTCAAAAACTCTCTCGGTATTAACCAACATATTTTCTAGTCATGATCGCCTAGCACAATTTTATTTTAGCAAGGCATGAGTTTCTGGCCGACCAACGGCTTCTAGGCACAAGTTCATTGTCAAGTCGCCAGAGAAAGTTGAATTCGAATTTAACAAGGCATGAGTTACTGGCCGACCAAAGGTTGGCTAGGCAGGAGTTCACTGTTATCTCGCCAAAAAAATTTGCATTTAACAAGGTATGCGTTTCTGGCAGACCAACAGCTCCTAAGCACGAGTTAACCGCTAACTTGCCAAGCATAATTCACCTTTAAAAATGCATGAGGTTCTGGCTGACAAACGGCTCCTAGGCACGAGTTCACAGTTAACACGCCTAGCAAAATTTTCCATAACAAGGAATGAGTTGCTGGCCGACCAATGGCTCCTAGGCATGAGTTCACAGTCAACTCGCCTATCAAAAGTAAAATTTGCCTTTAACAAGGCACGTGTTTCTGGCTGACCAATGGCTCCTAAGCACGAGTTCACTGTCCACTCGCCTATCAAAATTCGCCTTTATCAAGTCATGAGTTGCTGGCCGACCAACAGCTCCTAAGCACGAGTTCACTGTCAACTCGCCTAACAAAATTGACCTTTAACAAGACATGAGTTTCTGGCCAACCAACGGCTCCTAGGCACGAGTTCATTTTTAACTCACCTAGCCAAATTTACCTTTAACAAGGCATGAGTTGCTGGCAGACCAATGGCTCCTAGGCACGATGATATGTCATGATTTTTACCTGATTTTACCCATGCTATGTATACGGTTTTAAAGTCTTTATTATACATTTCGTATGGCTTTATAGTATTTACAGGTTCAGGTACTCATTGGAAGCAATTGGAGATTTTAGATCATGCTGGAGCACTGAGGAGTGGTCGAACGAGAATTCAAAGTCAGAACAAAGAAACGCTAAGACCGATCGACAACTCACCTTGAGTGTCGATCAACGGTCAATACTACTGCCGAGTTACTTACGATTTGAAGAAATCATGATTATTCTCAGATGTTCCATTTTTTGCAACACTAGTTCCTGGCCATGTTTTAGGCTATTTATTAGGTTATTTAGCTGTTTTGCAAGACACCATTTTTACACAACTCTTTTGATACTTGAAACCTCGACGGCTACCTTTAGAGAGAGAGAGATCTATTCGATTACAAGACTAAGATCTTGAACTCCCTTGCTCGCTCACAGGTGATATTGATCGACGAAGGAGTGTTGATGTCAATCGATTCCGTGCGCCTCTCTTTGCGGATTGTGCATTCTAACAGTGTAGGATCTGAGAATATTAGCTCTTTTTCTTTGTTGCTTCTGGTAGTGTTGGGTATGCAACTGAAAGACAAAGGAAATAATTTTTTTTGTAAGTAACTAAAACAGAAAGCAAAACCTAAATTAAACATATTAATCAAGTCTAATGGCGAATCCAATGCTCCCCGACAATGGCGCCAAATTTTGATAAGACTCAAATTACCCTATGAGCAATTTTTCTCTCTCAAAGAAGAGCTTCAGTTGTAGTACTTAGGGATCAAATCCATGGGTAGTGTGGACACAAAATAGACTAGATGTGTTATAATTAAGCTAAACAGTAAATTATAAACCAGTAAATAATAATGATTGATTAAGCAGTTGGTTTGTAAACAATAATGATAAATAGCTAGACTTAGAGTTTCATGTAATAGAATTATGATATATAAAGGCTAAGGGTGTATGATAAACCGTCCTGGAACTCTAAGGCAATAGTAGGATATCCATCTTTCGCTGCGAGTCTAATTAGATAACTAAGTTTTTGTTTCAGCTATCGCGTGTAAACAAAAGAGCGAGTGTAGATTGATACTATGGTATGAGTGTTGATCGATACTTCCTTACGCAAACATTAACGTCCTAATACATATGTTCACTAGGTTAACTAGACCATCCGTGACATGTATCTAACAACCTAGCTCAGCAGGATATATTCTTCTAATAAACCTACTGTTGTAATTATCAGTATCCTAGGTTCAAAGTTCTAGTTAGCTATTCGAGAACACAAGCAATAAGTAAATTTCTGATGAAGGATCCTAAAAGATCACCCTAGCAATTCTATGTCTCAAAAATTCATATAAACTCCAATAAAATCCTAAATCTAACAAAAGAAACTACTCATACATGATTAAGCAAAGCATAACAAATACTTGAATATAATGCATAAACAGAGAGTAAGAAAATTGGAGTTCCTCTACAAATCCCTGAAGGAGTCTTGATCTTCTCTCCAAAACTAAGTAACTAAAGCTTCTAAAATTTTCTAGGTTGTGTTTTGCCCAAACAATGGAAAAACACATAAGTACAAGGTATAAAGTCGGCCAAGGGAAGTCTTGTAATTATGTGAAACTTCTGGGCTTGAGTACTTCAAGTCGGCCTGTCAACTCCCGCGGGTGTCGATCAATAACAAGAAGGTACTGTTGATCGACACTTCTCCTGGATTTCGACTCCGACTTCTGATTTCTTCATCCGCTACAAGTTTCCTCATCATTAAGGTCCAAAATGCTTCATAATCTCGACATTGCTAAAACATACGTGGACCTGAAAACACTCTAAAATAGACTCCAAAACGTATATAATAGACTTTAAAAAGCATATATATTATGGGTGAAAACTGGTAAAATCCATAGTATATCACTCGCAATGCAAAGGTCAAGAAGAGGGCTAAATAACTTGAGGCCGAGTTGACAACCGTTTGAGCTGCGATGGAGAGGCTGGAACAAGAGAAGGTCGCCCTTTCTTCTGAGAAATAGAAGGAAAAGGCCGCTATGATTGCAGAGAAATAGATAGAGATCAACCGACTGAAGAGGTGTCGCAGTCAAGAAATGACCAAGGAGCGAGTGAGGGTTCAGACCGCCATGATTTCGAAATGCAATCATCTTTTTGACAATATCCGCAGTCGTGAAGCTAGGCGAGATTCCTTCGAGATGAAGCGCAACCTTTTCGGCCAAGCATTCAGGACGAGGAAATGCCTCGATATGGTCAAAGGGAAAGGTGTGTCCATTTCTCAAGCGGCCATCGATATATTCGCCTTGAGGGAGGCTTTCTTCGAACAAGAGGCTGCTGAGCTTAAAGTCGGCAATATCCCAGAGGCCAACCTCTATTTATCTCTGAACCATCTCCCATATCCTTTTATCAATGAGCACATTCTAGTTGGTATTGACCCGTTTGGGTCGAATGCCAATTCGATCGACTCGGCGACTGCTAGTAACCTATAAACTCCAACTAATTCTCTCAGTGGCGGTATAAGGAGTCAAGATAACCTTTCTTGTTGGGATTTGGTCCATATCGAAGACCTGGCTGAAAGTACAAGACTTGGGAGCGACGACAAGACTCAGGTGCAAGATCAAATAGAGCGTCAGGCCCATGGACCAATGTGGATTCACACCGAGCGACAAGCCAAGGACCCTGCAGCGGAGGATTTTCATCGAGAGGCTGTGGAAGAGCAACGAATAGACAGGGCAGGAGAGACCGGTGAGCAGGCCGAGGCAAGGACTAAGGAAGTCGAGGGTCTATCTGGGGAAAGAGATTTCTGAATAGGCTCTATGTTGTTGTTTGTTATTATTTTCTTGCTTCATGTCCTTCGTGCGTTTAAATGTTGTAATATTTCTGAAATTAACTTGACTTTGAATGTGACTTTCTTTATCTATCATGCTTTTGTTTGATAGATTTCTCGAAAGTCATTCAAAGTGATGAAATTAACATTTTTTGGCTCGAAGTAATTTAGAGAGCAGTTAGTCGGAAGAATACTAGGTCCAAAATTTATCGAAATGCCTTAGATGATTGAAAGTTCGGATCAACGTAGTTTTGTTTAAAGTTGCCTCATAAGCTGTTTGCCGAGAGCTACACTTAGTGGCAATTAAAATATAAACCTACAGAACTCGAATTTCATTCAACAGTGGATTATATGTGACAACGGTTTGCGACTAGTTTAAACGTATTCTCAATGAGATTTTGGTCGCCCAAACCGTTCCTTGAGATTGCTAAAAAGTAATTAAATCAGTGCTCTGTTAGTCGGCCGATAGTGCCCGAGAAGGCTAAACACAGTTCGTGGCCTGGTGAAATCCCATAACTACGTGTCTAATCAGGACAGTTGTTGTGTGGGTGTGAGTATCAGTACACTTTCCGCTGCTAGGAATTTTCCTTTCCGCAAGGGCATAAATATCGACAAGTCGTGCCAACATTACAATCAGTGACTTTGACTTCTCAGCATTTGTCCGAACAAACACGATAAATCAAGTTCTCGCTAATCTGTTCCTTGGTGGATGGTACACTCGGAAAAAATCTGCGCTATTTGTTTTTATTAGTAATAGCTGGACAGGTTAGGTTGCTTATGTACCCCCAAGGAAGATCAAGCCATCAGTAGTTCCTTTTAGTCGAGTAAAACTGGCTTGGGGCGCATTTACTCATTTTACTGAGTAAAAGTGATTGTAAATCAATTACTCGCTTATTGGCCCGTGTAAAAGTGATGTAGAGTCAGTTACTTGGATGCAGGATTTCCCTTATGCATAATAAGCGCTTGACGTTTATAGAGTTCTATGATCTCGGTACGGCCTCGCTGGTTGATGTTTTTAGTCGTTAACGCCCGGTTTGATGACTTGAGTTATCTTGTTGGGACCTTCCCAGTTGGTTTAGAGCTTGCCTGCCTTCCGCTCCTTAGTGTTCTTGAACACTTTGCGTAGCACAAGGTCGCCGAGTTTGTGTGGTCCTGATTTGACCTTCTTGTTATAGTAGCTTTCGATCTTATTTTGGTAGTTTCGGCTCCGCAGTTGGGCCTGGTCATGTCGTTCTGTGGCATTTTAGCTCGGCGCAGGCTCGTCACGTTGACTTCAGATGGGGTCATTGCTTCTACTCCATAGGCTAAAGAGAATGGGGTCATTTTGGTCACGCCTCTCGGGGTTGTTCGGTGCGACCACATGACTCCATCCAGTTTTTCCTCCTAGCGACCCTTCTTTAGGTCGAGGCATTTCTTGATGGCGTCTATTATGATTTTTTTCATTACCTCAGACTGACTGTTTGCTTGTGAGTATCTCGGTGTTGATGTACAGAGACTGATCCTCCATCGGGAAGACCTTGCCGACAAATGATGTTTTTCCAGACGAATCCTTGAACCTATTTGTCAGTGATTTGAACGAAGGCCTCAGCCTCCATCCACTTTGTGATATAATCGGTCATGACGAGAAGGAAAATCGTCGTTGCCGAGAACTTGGCATGAATGGGTATGCTACGAGTTGCTCGGTTGCATAGTGTATTCACGATGCATGTCACTGGCACTTGCTGCACCTTTGAGCGTATGACTCGCAGTGTGATACCATGGTTAGCCAGTAAAATTTGAGGTTTTTGACTTTAGGAGCCATTGCTCGGCCGCCCGAGTGATTGGCTTCTGTGCCTTCATTCATTTATGCCATAACTAACCTAGTTTCCCCGCCATGGATACATTCCAGAAGGACCTTGTTCGAGGTCCAGCGGTAAACCTGTGCATAAGTGACAACGTAATTTTAACTTTGTGCTTTTAGTCGTTGAGGTTCTCATTTCTGTGGAGGTAGATTTTCATCCCCTAGGTACTTGCTGAAGGGAATTCTCCGGTCCGGAATCGGTTGCTCACGATTATATGCGGGAGGTTCTATCTCCATTTCAGTTTTCTTCGAGATAGGAGCCACAATCAGGTTCTTCTCTGAGGTTAAGTTGATACTTGGTTTCTTGATTCGATGTATATGGATCGTTCGTTTAACCTGATCTCTGAGCTTGTTGCCGAATTCTGCAAGCGCGTCGGAACATATGTTTTCTCCTTGGGGGACTTTAGTGAGTTCGAAGAACTCAAAGTCCTTGGCGAGGTCTTGAACGACTTTAGGTATGCGTCCATCTGTTCGTTTCTGGCATTGTAGTCTCTGGTAAACTGGCTTGTGATGAGCTGTGAGTCGCAGTAAGAGTTGAGTCGTTTAGCTTTGACAACTTTTGCTAGGCGGACTTCTGCGATAACGGATTCGTATTTAGCTTCATTGTTGGACGATGTGAACCCAAAACTGAAGGATTTTCGGATCAGTTCGCCGGTCGGCGACTGCTGCTGGACTCCTGCCCCCGATCCTTTGTTGGTTGAAGAACTATGAACGTGCATAATTCAGTTTTTTCTCGGCAAGATTAGGTCTTGCTCGAGCTCATGCAGAAGCTCGATTAGGAAATTGGCTAAGATCTGTGACTTTGCTGCTGTTCGGTTCCTGTATGTTATATCATGCTCGCTGAGCTCGGTTGCCCACTTGGATAGTCTGCATGATTGGTTGGTGTTATGCATGACTGTCCGGAGAGGTTGATTCGTAAGAACCTCGATCGAGTGAGACTGGAAGTATGGTCAGAGATTCCGTGCTGAAGTGATGATGACTAGGCCATTTTCTCGAGAGTCGGGTAACATGTTTCCGGATTGGTCATTTGTTTTCTCGTGTAGAAGATGGGCTTCTGCTCCCCTTGATATTCCTTGATGAGGACACTGCTTATTGCCATAGAGAAGACTGCGATATACAAGGATAGTATATCGCCTTCATTGGGTTTGGACAATACCAGCGGTGTCGTGAAGTACTGCTTGAGCTGGTTGAACGCTTCCTGGCACTTCTCTTCCCATACACACTTTTTAACCGGCACATAAACTCGTATAAGGGAAGACACTTGTTAGTTGACCTGGATAAAAATCGATTGGGCTCTACTCGGCCGATCTTACGTTGGACTTCTCTGGTGTTCTTTGGGCTAGGGAAGTCGAGGATTACCGAGATTTACTTCTGGTTTGTTTCAATTCCTCTCTATGTTATGATTTAACGGAGGAGATCTCCTGATGACACCAAACATGCATTTAGCCAGGTTCAACTTCATACCATACTCGTTCAATTTTTTGATGCACTCTTGTAAATGCTTGAGATGGTCGACTGTTTGTAACGACTTGACAAGCACGTCGTCGATGTAGACTTCCATTGTAAGACCCGATCCTGGTCCATTGAACCCCAACCAGATCCAAGTCTTACCCTAAACAATACTAAGGATGATTCCGGTTTTAAGCCAATAGTTCCTAAGTCATTTTAAGAAAACCGAGGTTCATTCATTTCAAAGTTAGAATCAATATCAAATAAGGGGCAAACAGATTATATAAATATAAACCAAATTGATACAAAGTATTCATGTGATCCAAGTTGCACAATAGGCTATCATAAGTTCATAACTAAAACGTTTCTACCCCTTAACCCACACACACATCCATCCCGGCTTGAGTCCTGACGGTTCCTTGGCCTTGCCACGGTCCATGTCCTTACCTGAAACCACACAAAACACAATAGCATGATATCATGTCCGATAACCTAACCACAACCTAAGCAATTGCATGGTTCTGCGCCTAAAGACCATTCTAGGCCAATTCTGACCCTTTTTCAAAAGTGGTCCAAAAACTAAATAAAATTCATGACAATTCATGATAAATCCTAACTAGACGGAATCCATGGTCGGATTCACCAGAAACCGTCCCGGACCCTATGATCCGACCCAATCAACCCAAGGACCAAAATATGGTTTTTGAGCAAATCAAGTCCAAATCGTGTCTAGTCTTTTCCAATAATTCTTATAAATCCTAAAACTCCTATTCCCAAGTTTTCAAGCCAAACAAACACGTTTAGAGTAGTTTGGGGGTCATGGAACCCAAACCGGCCGATAAACTGTCCTATGGAACCAGGCTAATGCTTGGTCCATGGGAAGGCCGTCCTGATCACCAAACTCTCATAAACATAACAGGAGAAGATGATATAGGAAGTATACAAACAGAAATGGGCGTGATCATAGTTCCAGAGATCATGAACCACATGTTTCCCCACAACGGTCCATGCCTCTGGTTTACATGATCCACACCACTAACCTTAGAGGATCCGTCCTTCTGGACACGATCCTTCTCCTTCCCTTTACCACGATCCCTCTGTCTGGTATCCATGTATGCGCCTTGATCTTCACAGAACTTCCACGGATGAAGAGATCACACGCCTAGACACTCACACGGATTCAACCTTCAATAATCGGTTCTTCTTGTTCTATTGTCCCTCTGGATTTTGGCAGAGGTTTGCCTTGTGTTTCTGACTGATTAATTTCGTGCAGAGGGTCTTATATTTATAGGGGAGAGGCGTGGTAACTGCCTCTGGGCGAACAGGCACGAATTTGTGGCACAAAACTGCCAAACTGCCCATTCCCACCCTTTCTGCCCAAAACCGCCCAACTGCTCTTTTTTTATGCGTGTGGGCTTCCTGGTACAAAGCCCATTCGTCCCCCTGAAGCCCTGGTTTGTTTACCAGGACCCACGGGCCCTTGCTGGGTCGAGCAAGACCCATGACTGCCCATGACCCGTCCAACCGGCCCGGACCAGAACACTCCACCGAGCTAAGATGAGCTGACCACCAGCTGCTCCAGCTGAGTGAGCTAGTCCACCAGCTCCAGCTAGCTAACCTTCCTGGAGTGAGCTACCTTGGAGCTACTCCTAGCTGGTTGAGCTTCTTCCAGCTTGGTCCGAGCTTCGTCCAGCTTCCTAAACTCCTGTCCAGCTGCCTTAAGCTTCCCGGAGCTACCCAAAGCTTACCCGGAGCTTGGTTGAGCTTTCTCAAGCTGTCCTGAGCTGTTTTGAGCTTCCCCCTTGCTCATTCCAGCTGTAATAAACTCATTCCTACCTTCCTTGGTTAAGTCTCAGCTTCCTGATTGCACTTAACCTGCTTCCCGGACCATGATACCTCATGGTTAGACCCTAAGGCCTTGCTGGTACATTTTCATGTACCATGGTCCGTCCCAACGACCCTGTCTAGGATCGGGGACATGACAAGTCTCCCCCACTTAGAATGGATTCGTCCTCGAATCCTTGCTGCATGTTGTCACCTGTAACAAACTGATTGTACCATTCCGGATACTCATCTTTCATCCTTGCTTCTGTTTCCCAAGTAATGACATCCTTTCCATTGTATTCCCATACAACCTTGATCATAAGTACGGTTTTCTTTCTTGTTGCCTTCTCTGCCCGATCTATGATTCGAACCGGCCTTGTTTCTAAAGTAAGGTTCTTACCAAGATCCGCAGGGATCTCTGGCAACACAATGTCTTGGTTGCCTAAGCACTTCTTGAGTTGAGACACATGGAACACATTGTGGAATGCATCCATTTCTGATGGCAAGTTCAACTTGTATGCCACTGCTCCAACTCTCTCTATGATCCGAAATGGACCTAAGTATCTAGGATCCAATTTTCTTCGTCCAAGAACCCTGGTCCTGCCCTTGAAGGTGATCATCTTGAGATAGACCCAATCGCCAATTTCAAACTCAAGATGTTTCCTTCTACGGTCTGCATAACTCTTCTGGCGGTCCTGTGCCTCCTTCATTTTCTCTTGAACCAACTTGATCTTCTGCGTGGTCTCCTCAACAATTTCAGGACCCAACATACTACGCTCCCCCACTTGGGTCCAGCATAGCGCTGCCCTACAAGGCCTCCCATACAATGCTTCATACGGTGACATACCAATGCTGGTATGGAAGCTATTGTTGTAGGCGAATTCCACCAAAGGCAAATGCCTTTCCCAAGAGCTTCCCCAGTCCAAGACACATGCCCTTAGCATATCCTCTAAGGTTTGTATTGTTCTCTCTGACTGCCCATCCGTCTGTGGGTGATAGGCTGTACTCATGTTTACTCTCGTCCCCAAAGCTTTTTGGAAAGCTTTCCAGAAGTACGAGGTAAACCTTGGGTCACGATCAGAGACAATACTGGCTGGTACTCCATGTAGGCGTACTATCTCATCCATGTATACCTTTTCAATCTCATCAACTCCATCGCCCTTCCTGATGGCTAAGAAATGGGCTGACTTGGTTAAACGGTCGACCACTACCCAAACCGCATCCTTTTTGTTCCGGGTTGTAGGAAAACCGGTTACAAAGTCCATAGTAATGTGATCCCACTTCCACTCTGGAATGGGTAGGCTTTGTAGCAACCCACTGGGTACCTGGTGCTCAGCTTTCACAAGCTGGCATGTGGGACACTTTGCCACCCACTCAGCTACATCGGTCTTCATACTAATCCAGTGATAGTACCTCTTCAGGTCTCTATACATCTTGTTCAACCCTGGGTGAACAGCAAACTTAGACTTATGCGCTTGCCTCATAATCTCCTCCTTTAACTCCCGGTTGTTGGGAACACTGATCCTACCATGTACCAAAATGGTTCCATTACTCGCCATTTGGTACTCGGTCTGATCATTCCTTGCAACCTTTTGTAGATTCTCATCCAGTAGTTGTGCTTGCCGAATCCTGGTAAGTAGATCCGCCTGATCCACAGCCTCCAACCCCAACGGCTCATCACTGCCGGCCAATGTGTTGAGATGCAAGGATCTTACCATCCCTTCCAGTTCAACAGCTTCCTTCTCAGCCGACACATCAGCTCTCCTCCGGCTCAGGGCATCTGCAACCAGATTAGCCTTGCCCGGATGGTAGACTATGTCCAGCTCATAATCGGCTACAAATTCCATCCACCTCCTCTGTCTTAAGTTCAGCTCAGGCTGAGTGAAAATGTACTTAAGACTCTTGTGGTCGGTGAGGATCTGTACCTTTGCTCCATATAGATAAGATCTCCAAATCTTCAGGGCAAACACCACAGCTGCCATTTCCAAGTCATGAGTTGGGTAATTACCCTCATGCTTCTTTAATTGCCTAGAAGCATAAGCTATCACCTTCCCATGCTGGGTTAAAACACATCCCAGTCCTGTAATGGAAGCATCCGTGTATACCACATAAGGCTGGTCGGCCTCTGGTAATACTAGTACCTGGTAAGTAGATCCGCCTGATCCACAGCCTCCAACCCCAACGGCTCATCACTGCCGGCCAATGTGTTGAGATGCAAGGATCTTACCATCCCTTCCAGTTCAACAGCTTCCTTCTCAGCCGACACATCAGCTCTCCTCCGGCTCAGGGCATCTGCAACCAGATTAGCCTTGCCCGGATGGTAGACTATGTCCAGCTCATAATCGGCTACAAATTCCATCCACCTCCTCTGTCTTAAGTTCAGCTCAGGCTGAGTGAAAATGTACTAGTACCGGAGCACTGGTCAACATATCCTTAAGGGCTGAGAAACTCTTCCCACACTCTTCGGACCATGTGAACTTCACATCCTTACCGGTTAGTCTTGTCATGGGTTGAGCTAAACTTGCAAACCCCTTGACAAACTTTCGGTAGTACCCAGCCAAACCCAGGAAACTTCTTACTTCTGTAGCATTCTTGGGTTGTGGCCACTCTTTGATGCATTTGATCTTCTCTGGATCCACAGACACACCCTCATCCGAGACTATGTGTCCAAGGAACCCAATGCTCTTTTGCCAGAAGCTACATTTGCTGAGCTTGGCAAACAACTGCTGGTCCCTCAACCGTCCCAACACCAACCTGAGATGTTTCTCATGGTCCTCCCTACTCCTGGAGTATATTAGTATGTCATCAATAAAGATGATTACAAATTCATCCAGAAAATCTCGGAAGATACTATTCATCATCTTCATGAAGGCTGCTGGTGCGTTGGTCAGACCAAATGGCATGACCACAAACTCATAGTGACCATACCTCGTTCTAAATGCAGTCTTCTTGATATCACTTGGTTCAATTGGAATCTGGTGATACCCTGATGCTAAGTCAATTTTTGAAAACCACTTAGCTCCCCTTAGCTGATCCAACAGCTCATCTATCCGAGGTAATGGGTACTTGTTCTTGACAGTGACCCTATTCAACCCTCGATAGTCAATACAAAGCCTAAAGCTACCATCCTTCTTTTTCACAAATAGGACTGGTGCCCCCCAGGGTGATACGCTTGGGCGTATAAAACCCTTTTCCAACAACTCTTCTAGTTGTTTCTTAAGCTCGGCCATTTCGGCAGGAGCCATGCGGTATGGACTTTTAGACAATGGGGCCGTCCCTGGTTCCAGTTCTATTATGAACGGGTCCGCCCTGTCAGGTGGAACTCCCTGCAGCGCCCGAAACACATCCTCGAACTCACTGACCAGCGGTATCCCGTCTAGGTTACCACCCTTAACCATCTCCTTAGTGGTGATTGTGGCTATATAAGCCTCACAACCCTTCTCCAGCATCCGTTCCGCTCGGACTGCTGAAACCACTACTACACTGGAGGCAGGTTTTATTCCTTGGAACCTGATCGGGGGTCTACACCCATCCTCAAATTGCACTCGACCTCGGTGACAATCTAAGGTGGCCCGATTCTTTCCAAGCCAATCCATACCCAAGATCACCTCATGACTCTTGAGATGGACACAAATTAGATCCGCAGGCATTACCCTGTCTGTGATCACTACAGGGATGTCCTTAACCAGACCCAGGGATTCCATCCTCTGGCCTCCAGCTGCATTAACAATGCAGGACTCATCCCCAACCCCAATCTGGAACAAACCCTTTCCGATCATATCTGGACTCACAAAACTATGCGTAGCTCCAGTGTCGAAAAGTACGTGTGTATTCACACCACCAATACTTAGGGTCCCTACATCGACCATACTACTAAGTATCTAACCATTCTAAGTTCCAGACCATGCAATGCTACTTAAACAAAAGAAAAACAAAAGTCAGAACGTTACCAGTGATCGCCTGAAAAGGTCCCGCCTCATCAGCATCCTTAGACAGCTCGTACACCCTGGGTGTTGAAGTCTGTCCCCGGGTCTGGTTTGGCTTGCTAGCCTCACCACGACTCTTGCTCTGGTTGTTCTGGAGCTTAGGGCACTCATTCTTCCAATGACCACTCTTTCCACAGTAGTGGCAGCCTCCGGAGTTACCCCCTGATCCTTGCCCTCGTCCATGGTTCTGTCCCGGACTGTCCCTAGCTGCATGATCCATCTTGCCACACCTGGTGCAAGCTCCCTTGGCTTTCCAGCACTCCCCTGGGTGGCGCCTTCCACAGTGAGGGCACTCAGGCTTCACACTTGAGGGTTTGCCCTCATCCTGGTCCCTCTTCCTCTTCCGGTCACCACCATAGCTCATTGAGCTTGAGATCGGTCTTGACTTCACCTTAGCTTCCTCAGCTAGGTTGGATTCCAACAAAGCCATGCGTTCCACCAGCTCAGAAACTGAGTAGAACACACGGACTGAGGCATAGGTGCGGAGTTCGACCCTAAGGCCTCTAATGAACCGGCGCACCTGCACCTCCTCATCCTCCAGCTCTCGTCCAACATAGCGCCTAAGCCTGTTGAACTCTTCCTCATACTCCCCTACTGATCTACGGCCTTGGGTCAGCTCCAAGAACCTAGATTCCAGTCGGTCCCATGCTTCAGCTGGAAAGTACTTGCGGTTGAACTCTGTCTCAAAGTCTGAGAACCTTGTGATCAACCCATTGGACCTCTTGTCCACGGCTAACCACCAGTTGTGTGCATCCCCCTCCAGAAAGTGGACCGCTATGTCCTTCTGGTATTCCTCAGGACATCTGGTGGACTTGAAATTCCTAACCAAGCGGCTCCTCCACTCGTCAGCCTCAATAGGGTCCACACTTCCAGCAAAGTGCTTTGTCTTCAGCTTGGAAATGTGTTCCAACACACTCAGGTAGCTCACCCTCTTAGCTCCTCCAGCTGGTGAGTCCAGCTCAACCACCTCAGCTTGTGGTAGCACCCGGACCTCACTAGCTGGTCCAGCTCCAAGTCTCCCATAAGCCCCAGCTCGGACCCCAGCTCCAGCTCTCACATCCACTGGCCTTCCAGCTCGTATCTCAACTGGACCATCAGCTGGTCTAGTTGGATTCATTGAACCAGCTGGTGAGTTCACAGGTGGAGTGAACACCCGGGTCAGAGCTATGATCTGAGTTCCCATCAGCTTCACAGCATCAAGGACTTCTTTCATGGACGGCTCAGCTACCTCAGGGACCTGGTTTACCTCAGCCTGGCCATCTCCCACACCTAAACCAGCTGGGTTCCCAGCTCCCACACCTAAACCAGTTAGGTTTCCAGCTCCCTCAGTGGATGGTTCAGCTCCATCCTCCTGCTCCTGCTGCTGCTGCAGCTCCTCCTCGTCCAAAGGGACTCCCAAAGGGTCCAAGGGTTCCTGCTGATCTCCAGGTTCCTGATTACCCAACTCCTCCTGAGTTGGTAACACTTGGGATGGATTAACTCCATCCTCACTGACTGTCCTGGACGTCTCAGCCGCATCCCTTCCCTTTCTTGCCTTGGACTTCTTGGTAACCTTAGACATTAAAACACAAACGTTAAGTTCCAGAGTGTACCAAACTTCCAGAACCTCAAAACAATTAGTCTAAGTTTACACAAAATCTAAGACCAAACCGTGTGACCCAGCCGGATGTGTGTGAACCAACCCATAACCCCCAAATCCTAGAATCAAGCATGCTCTGATACCAACTTGTAAGACCCGATCCTGGTCCATTGAACCCCAACCAGATCCAAGTCTTACCCTAAACAATACTAAGGATGATTCCGGTTTTAAGCCAATAGTTCCTAAGTCATTTTAAGCAAACCGAGGTTCATTCATTTCAAAGTTAGAATCAATATCAAATAAGGGGCAAACAGATTATATAAATATAAACCAAATTGATACAAAGTATTCATGTGATCCAAGTTGCACAATAGGCTATCATAAGTTCATAACTAAAACGTTTCTACCCCTTAACCCACACACACATCCATCCCGGCTTGAGTCCTCACGGTTCCTTGGCCTTGCCACGGTCCATGTCCTTACCTGAAACCACACAAAACACAATAGCATGATATCATGTCCGATAACCTAACCACACCTAAGCAATTGCATGGTTCTGCGCCTAAAGACCATTCTAGGCCAATTCTGACCCTTTTTCAAAAGTGGTCCAAAAACTAAATAAAATTCATGAAAATTCGTGATAAATCCTAACTAGACGGAATCCATGGTCGGATTCACCAGAAACCGTCCCGGACCCTATGATCCGACCCAATCAACCCAAGGACCAAAATATGGTTTTTGAGCAAATCAAGTCCAAATCGTGTCTAGTCTTTTCCAATAATTCTTATAAATCCTAAAACTCCTATTCCCAAGTTTTCAAGCCAAACAAACACGTTTAGAGTAGTTTGGGGATCATGGAACCCAAACCGGTCGATAAACTGTCCTATGGAACCAGGCTAATGCTTGGTCCATGGGAAGGCCGTCCTGATCACCAAACTCTCATAAACATAACAGGAGAAGATGATATAGGAAGTATACAAACAGAAATGGGCGTGATCATAGTTCCAGAGATCATGAACCACATGTTTCCCCACAACGGTCCATGCCTCTGGTTTACATGATCCACACCACTAACCTTAGAGGATCCGTCCTTCTGGACACGATCCTTCTCCTTCCCTTTACCACGATCCCTCTGTCTGGTATCCATGTATGCGCCTTGATCTTCACAGAACTTCCACGGATGAAGAGATCACACGCCTAGACACTCACACGGATTCAACCTTCAATAATCGGTTCTTCTTGTTCTATTGTCTCTCTGGATTTTGACAGAGGTTTTCCTTGTGTTTCTGACTGATTAATTTCGTGCAGAGGGTCTTATATTTATAGGGGAGAGGCGTGGTAACTGCCTCTGGGCGAACAGGCACGAATTTGGGGCACAAAACTGCCAAACTGCCCATTCCCACCCTTTCTGCCCAAAACCGCCCAACTGCTCTTTTTTTATGCGTGTGGGCTTCCTGGTACAAAGCCCATTCGTCCCCCTGAAGCCCTGGTTTGTTTACCAGGACCCACAGGCCCCTGCTGGGTCGATCAAGACCCATGACTGCCCATGACCCGTCCAACCGGCCCGGACCAGAACACTCCACCGAGCTAAGATGAGCTGACCACCACATGCTCCAGCTGAGTGAGCTAGTCCACCAGCTCCAGCTAGCTAACCTTCCTGGAGTGAGCTACCTTGGAGCTACTCCTAGCTGGTTGAGCTTCTTCCAGCTTGGTCTGAGCTTCGTCCAGCTTCCTAAACTCCTGTCCAGCTGCCTTAAGCTTCCCGGAGCTACCCAAAGCTTACCCGGAGCTTGGTTGAGCTGTCTCAAGCTGTCCTGAGCTGTTTTGAGCTTCCCCCTTGCTCATTCCAGCTGTAATAAACTCATTCCTACCTTCCTTGGTTAAGTCTCAGCTTGCACTTAACCTGCTTCCCGGACCATGATACCTCATGGTTAGACCCTAAGGCCTTGCTGGTACATTTTCATGTACCATGGTCCGTCCCAACGACCCTGTCTAGGATCGGGGACATGACAAGTCTCCCCCACTTAGAATGGATTCGTCCTCGAATCCTTGCTGCATGTTGTCACCTGTAACAAACTTATTGTACCATTCCGGATACTCATCTTTCATCCTTGGCGAGGTCTTGAACGACTTTAGGTATGCGTCCATCTGTTCGTTTCTGGCATTGTAGTCTCTGGTAAACTGGCTTGTGATGAGCTGTGAGTCGCAGTAAGAGTTGAGTCGTTTAGCTTTGACAACTTTTGCTAGGCGGACTTCTGCGATAACGGATTCGTATTTAGCTTCATTGTTGGACGATGTGAACCCAAAACTGAAGGATTTTCGGATCAGTTCGCCGGTCGGCGACTGCTGCTGGACTCCTGCCCCCGATCCTTTGTTGGTTGAAGAACTATGAACGTGCATAATTCAGTTTTTTCTCGGCAAGATTAGGTCTTGCTCGAGCTCATGCAGAAGCTCAATTAGGAAATTGGCTAAGATCTGTGACTTTGCTGCTGTTCGGTTCCTGTATGTTATATCATGCTCGCTGAGCTCGGTTGCCCACTTGGATAGTCTGCATGATTGGTTGGTGTTATGCATGACTGTCCGGAGAGGTTGATTCGTAAGAACCTCGATCGAGTGAGACTGGAAGTATGGTCAGAGATTCCGTGCTGAAGTGATGATGACTAGGCCATTTTCTCGAGAGTCGGGTAACATGTTTCCGGATTGGTCATTTGTTTTCTCGTGTAGAAGATGGGCTTCTGCTCCCCTTGATATTCCTTGATGAGGACACTGCTTATTGCCATAGAGAAGACTGCGATATACAAGGATAGTATATCGCCTTCATTGGGTTTGGACAATACCAGCGGTGTCGTGAAGTACTGCTTGAGCTGGTTGAACGCTTCCTGGCACTTCTCTTCCCATACACACTTTTTAACCGGCACATAAACTCGTATAAGGGAAGACACTTGTTAGTTGACCTGGATAAAAATCGATTGGGCTCTACTCGGCCGATCTTACGTTGGACTTCTCTGGTGTTCTTTGGGCTAGGGAAGTCGAGGATTACCGAGATTTACTTCTGGTTTGTTTCAATTCCTCTCTATGTTATGATTTAACGGAGGAGATCTCCTGATGACACCAAACATGCATTTAGCCAGGTTCAACTTCATACCATACTCGTTCAATTTTTTGATGCACTCTTGTAAATGCTTGAGATGGTCGACTGTTTGTAACGACTTGACAAGCACGTCGTCGATGTAGACTTCCATTGTATCTCCAAGTTGGTCGGTGAACATCTTGTTGAC
Source organism: Moricandia arvensis (assembly GCA_905132765.1). Taxonomy (NCBI): domain Eukaryota; kingdom Viridiplantae; phylum Streptophyta; class Magnoliopsida; order Brassicales; family Brassicaceae; genus Moricandia; species Moricandia arvensis. Next base: position 102,720 of record CAJHQP010000163.1, read on the forward strand.
AAGTCGCTGGTAAGTTTCACCCGTATTTTTCAGGCCAGAAGGCATGACCTTGTAGCAATATGTTCCTTGGTCTGTGATGATTGCTGTCTTTTCTCGGTCATCAGGATGCATCATAATTTGGTTGCATCACGAGAAAGCACCCATAAATGTCAGAAGCTCGTTGCCGGTTGTCGACTCGACTAATCAGTCCATATGCGGAAGTGGAAAGTTGTCTTTTGAGAAGGCTTTGTTGAGATCAATGAAGTCAACATATACGCACCATTTACTGTTCTTCTTTTTGACAACGACAGGATAGACAAGCCATTTTGGGCACAGTACCTCGGTGATTTACCCAGCCACGAGTAAACGATCAACTTCTTCATTGACTGCTTTTGATCGCTCTGGACCTAGCTTCCTTATTTTCTTCCTAATCGGTTTGAAGGTAGGATCTCCATTCAGCTTGTGAGTTGTGATGTTCCGGTCTATGCCTTTCATGTCTGCCGTTGTCCATGCAAAAACCGATGTGTTTTTTTGAGGAATAAGACGATTTTGTTTTTCATTTCGTTAGCTATGTAAGCTCTGACTTCAATAGTCCTGCTCGGTTCGGTTTCATCGAGACCGACTTCAAGGAATTCTTCCTTCTACGGGTAGATCTTTGGATTAGCTATGTAAGCTCTGACCCGAATAGTCCTGCTCGGTTCGGTTTCATCGAGACCGACTTCAAGGAATTCTTCCATCTATGGGTAGATCTTTGGATTGGCTTTCCAACTGTGTTACCGTGAGAAGATGACAGTTGGAGCTTGACCTTGTCTACAAGGTTTATCGCGGCCTGATGGTCCCCACGGATTGTATGGATCTGTCGGTCGCTACCCAGGAACTTGATGCACTGATGGTACATCGATGAGATCGCTTTCATCAAGTAAATCCAAGGTGTGCCAAGTATAATGTTTACGGTGCTTTTGTGTTGATGACAGAAAACTTATCCGTCTGAGTGACTCCGCATGCGTAGACTGGTAGACGGATTGTACCTATCATGACCTCTAAGGCACCGTTGAAACCAGTGAGCGACCGGGTTGAGGGTTTCCTCATGTCTCGGAGATCGACTCCCATTTTATCGAGAGTAAATTGGTAGATAAGATCGACCAAACTACTTGTATCAATCAGAACCTTCGTGAATGTGCATTCCCCAAACAAGATTTCAACGAGGAGGGGATCGTTTTGTGGTGTATGTACGCCTACGTCATCATTTGCCAAGGAAGTGATATACGGATCATTCTAGGGCTTATAAGGGCATTTTTTGCGGTTGTTGCTTGTCGGCGAAAATCCTTACTTGAACGGACAAATCTCCGCAAGGAGGAGAAACACCCATTTTAACATTTGGTTGAGGTTGACGATCTGCTCGTAGTGATTGTATTTGGACCTGCAGGTCCTCGGTATTCAGCCGGCAGGGTTCCTGTTTGTGTCGGGGTCTTTGACTTGTCGAATTCCTGACGTAAGTCGGCAGTCTTTGATTCATTGAATTTGTTCATGAGGTCATCGACTCGTGAATCTATCTTTTCCTGGAGATTGGCTGTCATACCCCGTCTTCATGAGAAAGACTTCATTTATTTCTAGAGAGTTCATTACGAGTTCTTAATTTATTTCTCAAAAATAATTTTTTCCGGAGACAAAATACAAAGCGGAAGATGGAAACTGAAATAGTACCTATGGGATGCAAGAAGACGGGTTTAATTGAGATATTTGAGAAGAAATCAGAATTTCAAGTTGGATTTAGAAGTATTGGATGGCATGGTAAGGTTCCTCGAGAAATTTAATGGATTAAGATATCAACGGTTCGATCTAAAATATCATAGCTGGATGAGAAAAATGGTCGGGAAATTATTCTTAGGCCATTACGGTGAAATTTATTTGGGAGTAATTTAAAACTGTTTCGGTTTGAGAAAATAAAGTTTTGGATGAAGAAATTAATGTTCGAGAGCTCAGTAGTACCGGTAGAATGCTCGAAACTTAATGTGGATCGATCGGCTAGAGTTAAGCGTTCTCGGGTAAAGGAAGCTGGACAACAACTCAGCGAGGTGGCTATGTGCTTTAGCTACTGCAGATGAGTAAGCAACCAGCATGCTTACATGTCTCGATGATGCAACTGCTTGTGATGAAGTTGTTGGACATGTGTCGCATTTAGCAGTGAGTGGTGTCCAGCTGCTGCCACCTTCCGCCACCTTCTGCTCACCCATGTAAGCTTCTGGACATGTGTCCCCATAATTCAGCTGTTTGTGATAAATTTTATGAACATGTGTCCCAATGATGCAGCTGCTTGTGATGAAACTACTGGACATGTGTCGCCATTCGGTAAAGAGTAGTGTCTAGCTGCTGCCACATTCCGCTATCTTCCGCCACCTCGTCCTCCATCATGTAAGGACGCCCATTCCTTAATTCATATGCCATCCCCAACTATAAATATCCCCTTAGGACCTTTAATACCACACACACACACACACACACACACACACACACACACACACACCAAAATCCACCTAAAAAGCTAAACTCGAGTTTGGTTGATCTGAACCGAGCGACCCAAATAGGAATTACGAAGGTAAAAGAGTACCAGTAAAAATCAAGACAAAGATTTGGAGTGGCTAAGAAGGGTTTGCTCAATATCTAGAGTTAGAGAGTCAAACCACATCAGTTAATCATTGTGAGTCACAGCTACTTGTTGTTAACAAGTTTAAAGGCAAGTCCCTGACATCAGAGACGGTTTTTGAGTTATGAAAGCTGGACCGGTCTAGGCGTCAGTTTGTGGTTCCAAAGCTTAAGACGACATCCGATCTAAGTGGTTAGCAGGAATGGTCTAAGCACTTGGTTTACATGATTGTCTATGATTGTGTGATTATATGGAATATGTGTACCTCGTTTAGTACCGTTGTGTAAGAACCTCGTGGTAGTTCTTTTAGTTTGCATGTCATTGCTTCCTCAAATGGTACCACTAAGCCAGACGTAATCCGAAAAAGGTGGGCTCTGTTTAACTTTGTTGATTACCAAATTCGAGTGTCACACGTGGATGTGACAACCCTCAGCGAGTACGGCTGAGGACCGGGCACAGTGATTCCAATTGAGAACCTTATCGAGTGGGTAGACCCGAGAGCCTACACTTTTGTGGTGTAATAGTGTGAGAATTACCAGTGTCCCTTGTGTGGAGGAAGAATGATTGTCGGAACCAAAATTTGCATTATCAATTTTTGTTGATTTAGTAAGGCAAGGTAAACCTAGCTTTCCCAGATGTCCCGGATTTCTTCTAAGCCAAAAACGTCAAGCGACCAAACAGTGAGAACAAACGATATGACAATGAATTAGTAAAAATGAAAAGAGAGCAAAGAGGATCTTATTTTGAATATGCGATTTGAGCGTAACAACAAGTAAAGCCTTAGTGGAAAGAGCCGTGGGCGAGTTCCTAGTTCTAACCTTGTAAGACTTTGAATTGCCTTGTTGAGTCGCAGCTAGATAACTGAGAAACGGAAATATGCCTAATTGCCCTAAGTGCTATGCATGCTCTGAGTAAGATTTTTTCGTGTCTCCTCTGCATTTTCAGCCTCGAAGCTCTTATATACTCCTCCTAGAGGCGGTTTGCTCTTTCCCCTTCTGCCCTCAATCGAGTTTAACGCTTCGCGGAAATCTTTCTTTTTCCTTTGATCTTCGTGATTATTTTTGTAAATTAACATTTATCTTCCGAACTTAACATTTATCTCTTCCTGCGAAATAAAAGATAAACCGTCATACAGATTGAGCTCAATTTTGGGTAAAACCGCGAGTGGTCTTTTAGTCGAGTTTTAGACCTTATCGAAAGAGCATCTCTGAAACAACGTCTATCCCGAAGAGAGTTAGAATCTCTCGTATAGTGCAAGCAACTTTAGGTGTTTAGTCAATTGTTGCCATTTTACACGATCAATTCAAACTTTATATGAGGAGACGTATTCTTACGGTAAAAGTTACAACGTCAACTTGATCGAGACGAAAAAGATGAGTTCGATCCGATTTCAAAGGAGGGAGTTACGAGGACAGGGTGAAAATGGATTGATTGATCCAACTTGCCGAACAGGTGAATCAGATTGCTTGTTTGACCCAACTCGCCTATTCTGCGAGCTGGATTGGTTAACCTCGCCAAACGGGCGTGGTGGATCGAATCGCCCCATGCTGCCCAACTCGTCCGTTCGGCGAGTTGGACGGCCCACACTGCTTAACTTGCCCGTTTGGCGAGTTGGACGACTTACTTGGCCAACTTTTCCGTTCGGTGAGTTGGACAATCGAGCCTTACAGTCATTTCGTTGTTTCGACACTCGGGGATCCGTTTATACGAGGCCTAGAGTAGATTTTCTTGAGGACTTACCGCGCGGACCCTTCTACCGAGTTCACTCGGAACTTGACTTTGATTTCCCCGTTCTCTTTTTTCGAGATATTATCTCTTTTTTCAAAGAGTACATCTCTCGGGAAGTTTCTAACTTTGATTCCGTCTTAACCGATTTTGACCCCCAACAGTTAGCCCCCCAGATCGTTAGAATCGTGTGGGAGCGGTTTAGGCATGTCAGGTAAGTTAGGCGGAACCCCACGTCCGAAAATCCAAAGGTGAATAGTGAATTCTCTCTTCTATAAGTATGTGGAATAAGTTTTCAAATTTTTCACTTGCACATTTCCACAAACTCTTTTCTAAGATTAAAAGATATTCTCCTCTCTTCTCTCCCCTTGGTATAATTTTTTTTATTTTTTTTTTAAAAATCATTACTTCGAGGTGAAAAGCTTCCACCAAGTCTCGCCTCGATCGTTCCGTCCCTAACGGCTCTAGCTCGCAGCACAACGATACCGGGCCAAAGGTGGAGTTCTCGGCACACTCGGTTGATCCTGAGGAATCCGAGTCACACTGGGCAGCCTGGGGTGAAGTAAAACCTCCTAGGCCTAGTACGTGGGCTCCTCCTCCGTTTCATGCTAACCCCATGGAGGGCTATCCGAGGAAGAGATGCCGTAATGGGCTTGCTGCCATCCGGGGCTGCTTCTAAATTCTAGAGTTAGTTGAGTTTTGTCTCCCGGAAACTAGGGAGGTTGCCGAGTCTCCGCCCGAGGGTTAATTCATGTGCTATGAGGGGTACCTGATGTAGTGACACATATGGTTTCCCATTCCTGAAATCATTGCGCGACTTTTCAACCGATTCAAAATATCGATCGCTCAGATAAACCCGTGTGGCTTACAGCACAATACCAGGGTTTTGGCGCCGAGTTACAAAATAGGCATGACCCTCAATGCCAATCATCTTGAATCTATGCTTAAACCCTGGGGGAAATCGGCCATAGTTCAGCTGAGGCCTTGGTCGGGCATGACGATTATAGCGGAGTTTGTGTCGAACTATCATGACTGGCGGGAGCACTTCTTCTTTTCCGCGTTAACGATGCATCCGTAGAAGCGAATGGAATCCCCATCTTTAGGACCAGATGGGGTGGGAAAGGTATTCCCGATCGAGCGTCCTCTAATTTTGGTTTTGACGAAGTTCGATTTTACATGCCTGTTTTTGTTATTTTTTAGAGACTAATCCTCTTCCTTCGAGTCCGGAGGGCCTGAACACCGTCTGAGACTTGATCCGTGGATGTCCGTGTTTTTGGGAAATGTTTACCCCCAAAACGGGTTCGCCGTGCTATTTCTCTCCACTGCTCTTGGTATCAGCCGGACCTACCAGTATAGGAAGGGTCGGAGTTGACCATGGTTGCGTTCGTTCTGTGTGAGGTTCGCGCAAGAATGGAAAGGTCGAAATCCCGCAAGGACAGACACGTTGTCGATGACTACACGGCCGACAAGCTGTGCTCTCCCAATAACATACTTAGAGACTATCTCCACAGTCAAGTAGGTGGGAGTAGTGGCGAACGGAACAATCTTGACGAGTGTCTCAATTTTGACTTTCCTCCGCCCGTAGATCCAGTAGGGTGCCGGAGTTTACCAAGGCGTCGAGGATGGTTAACGGGGTAAGTTTCGGTCCTTGGGCATTATTATTCCTTTTGAAGGTGGAGCTTCTCTTGACTTTGAGATACTTTGCATGGTCTCCTTATAATGAACCAAGCTCTTGATGCAAGCTGCCAAGAGGCATGCATGACTTAATTCAGTGCTGAGACGGCTGACAAAGAGATCGCCCATCTGAGAGATGAATTGGAGAGTTCCCGTCATTGTGAGAGAGAGTTGGTTGCTATGGAGGTCTGTCGTGCTTATAGGCGAGGGAAGAGAGAGATGGCTGAAGTCATGAAGACCCGTCGTGACAATTTCTCATGTGAGTTCGAGGAGCTTATGAGGGGTTAGAAGGATCTCAAGAATTATCGCGAGTGTCGCGGCAGTGTGGGCGGATTATGCCTTACGCAGGCCCCTGCCTATTCGTTTGGCGCCGAGTATGCGAGGCAAACTGGGCGCATGAACGAGAGAGATAGGGACCTCGGGATCCCACAAATCAAGGAGAGTTTTTGAGAGCAGTGGAACCCGATTCATGTTTCTCCTAATGCTGTGAAAGTCGAGACAGGAGCTGCCGATGAGATGGGTGAGGTGAACCAGCCATTGGCTCCTCTGGATGTCAACGACTACTCGCTTGGGAGGTTGATGACCGGGTACTTTGGTCCTGACGATTGATTGCAAGGTCGCGACTTATTCGGGAATGTGTTCCCTTGTATTATAGTATGTTTTCGTTTATTCGTTCATCACCAGCCAAGTGTGGTTGTATGTAGCGGGAGTGGCCAAGTGTGGCTTTGAATCCCTGCCTTTTTCAGCTTTCGTTTGAACCATGCTTTTTATGAGAAAGGGTGTTTCGAAAAATGTTTGGATTTTGTCAAGTGTAGGGAAAAATTCGAGTTGTCATCTCGCCTTCCTCCCCTCTTTGCGGATCATCCTATTCATTGTTTGAGGAGTTCTCAAAGTTTCGAGAACGTTTAGATGCAGATGAAGAGACATGCTTTCAGGATCTTGTATTTTTTTTATATCATGCCTTGAGACGTTAGAGACCAGTGTGCTTGGTTTATGGCAAGACCTTGGTTTACTTTCGGTTTGAGGCTTTGCGATGACTAATAGGCTTTCGTTTTGCCTGTTGCAATTTAAACCTGACTCCGTTCTGATTTAAATTCCGCGATAGGTTCTCGGCTTATATGACTTCTCTGATCGGAGTCAAGCATCTCTCTAGACACAATTTTTAAGTCGTCTGGAAGCGCTGGCCAAAATTTAGGATTTCTTTTATAGCACGCTATATATCCTAGTCGGATGTGAGAGGATCTGCCCTTAGGAAGGATCTGGGTGCGTTTGTTTAAGATGGCTAAAGTGCTCGGCGGGTCCAATTGTCGAGCGTTTTTGATTTATAGTCGCAAATGGACTGGGAGTGTGTTCTCGAAAATCCAGGCGACATCTCGCTTATTTTTTTCGGAAACCTACTTTGTGTTAGTAATGTTTTAAGCATCTGGGACCGGGGTCTCGTGCTTTGATTGGGAGTTAGAATCGACGATTCGACCGAGATATGTTTTCTGGGAGTTTTAGTGGTCAACAGGATCTGTTGATCTCGGCGATGCCTCAGTCAATGTGACGAGGTTTCTTTGCTGGAAAAGATAGTGTGGACTTCATCCGTTTTGAGGTAGAATGATTTTTTGCAAATTTCCGTTTTTCGGGTTCGTGCAATAATCATTTTGCTTGTATATGGATGTTTTCCGAAAGTATAACATGATGTTTCTTTTCTGGATAATAGAGAATTTTCGAAATTATAATGAAGTCTTTATTGACGAGTATTTTAGAATGCGAGAATATACGAGTATTCGTATATGTACCCACTCCCCCCCTTTTTAGAGAGTGGGATAGCTGAACTCGTCTTTCGACGAGCTGCCTACATACCCTTTTCAAGGATCAAGCCATCTCGTAGTTCTGCTGTTTGCGTAAGTGTGTTTACTCGGCCGTCGTGTTTGTGTCAACCGTGTTAGTTTCTGGGTCGACGTCTTCCACCGGACTTGTCTTTTCCGGTGGGTTTGAAGCGTCAGGCACTGGAACTAGTTGTTCTTTGGCTGTTTCTTGAGTCGACTGTTCTGGTTCTTCTTTGTCCGGAGTGTCTTCGGCTGGTTCTTGAGCTATCTTCGGGAATTTGTTCTTGTTCATCGCGGTATTCATGATTTTTCCTAGCTTGTGTTCGACCAGGAAGCAACGTCTTAACTGTTTATGGCATCCCCAAATCACGGCAATTCCGTTATGAGTTGGGAATTCAATGCCTAAGTGATAAATCGACGGGACTGCTTTCATGGCGTTTAGCCAAGGCATGCCCATGATGACATTGTAAATGGCCGGGTGGTCGACGATCTTGGTGACTTGTTTTGCCGCAACGGGCAGTTTGATTGATCTGAGGGTCATCGGCGTCGTGCTAGAGAAGTCGGTCAGCGGTTATGGCAATGGTACGTCTTCGCCTAACTCGACGTTCATCCTTTTGAGTGTATCGCAAAAGATGAAGTTGACCATGCTTCTCGTATCGCTGAGAACCCTAGCGACTTTAAGATCTCTTATTTTGAGATCGATCACGAGTTGATCGCAATGTGTCTGATCGATCATGCCAGCCTCTTCTTCATCGAGATGATTGCTCCTTTCATGGTGTCACTGGGCGTGGACCAGATTGGCGAATCTGCGCTTGTCACGGTCTTAATCTGAGTTTTGATGGCCGAGACGATATCGCTGAAATATTGTGACCCGCCAATGATCATGTTTACCTTGCAACAATAGTTGTCGCTGCCCTTCTCGTACTTCATTCTTCTGCGCTTTTCTCCCGACTGGTTCCCTTGGGAAGAGTTTTTCGTTTGAGTAGCCCTGTCGTTTTTTGGGGGGGGGGGTCTGAATCGCAGATGAGACCATTCACGCTGGAGACTCCGAATATTTCTCTAGTGAGAAGCTTCGTGGCAACCTCGCACCGAGAACTTTGCAGTTAATGGTCATGTCTCTGTGGGCCTGGTGAAAGTCGCAAAAGACGTTTTCGTTGTAATTCGGATTTCGGGTCCACGTGTTACCCACCGTCCGACTTTGCTCCGATCCGAAGTTAATAGCATAGTTATGCTCTCCCTGGGTTTCTTCTTCCCCGCGATGGATGCTTTTGTCTTTGCGAGGGTTTTTCTTTTTTAACTTCTGATCCGACCGTGGATCCTTCGACGAATTCTTCGTTGGCGTCCAATTCTGAGACAAGACCTTTGTCTCTTCTTTGATGATGACGTAATCCGTGGCTTTTTAAGGGCGTCCTGGATCGTAAGGGGTTCTCCAAAGTTATCTACTTCTTGAACTTCGACTTGTACCAGAGCGTCTTTCGAAGTGCGTCTATCGCGACTTTGTCGCTTATCCAGCTGACTCTAGCCATGACGGTTTTGAACCATTTTATGAAGTCGAGGAGAGTCTCATCCTCTCCCTGGGATAAGCTCCAAAGGTCGACATCAGAGGTTTCTCGATATATGAACATCGAGTATTGCTTGAGAAAATCCAAGGCGACCTGGCGGAAACTTCCAATGGAGTTTCACCAAAGGCGAGAGAACCATTCTAGTGCTGCTTCTTGGAGGTTTTCCATGAAGAGGCGGCATTCACCAACGTCTCTTTCACTTTCTCTGAACCTGTCTCTTCCCATCGCGACCTGAAAATCCTGTAAGTGTACCTTGGGATCGGTAGTACTGTCTTATGGCATCACTTTGATCTTTCCAGGATCAGAAACCATAGTTTCGGTGATGCGAGTAGTGAAACGCGTTTTACGAGCCTCCTCAAGCAGCAGGTATATCTACAGTGCGGTGGTAGTAGCATGGTGGATTTGGGACTTAACTGCTCTAACTTTGGCTACCGTTTTCATGAGATGGTCACGGAGATTGCGAATCTTGGAGTTTTTGTTAGCAGATTCCGACTTTGTCAGTGTTTGCCAGAAGATAGCTTCATCTTCTTCGGTCATAGGGTTGTCGAACTGGGATTCATCCCGAGCCGCTCGGCTCCTTGTGCGGCGTGGATGTACGTCTGAATCTTTGTCTGTAGGCTCGGACTGGCTGCTAGACTCCACGTCGACGTGTTTGACTTCTCCTCTTTCTTTATTTTCCTCGATAGGAGGAAGATCTCCCGGGTTCTTCCTTGTTGGCGCGGGGATCATGTCATCGGGATTTTGTTTAGACGGTTTACCCTACGCGTTGCCGGACCGGTCTAAAGGGGTCGCGAAATTGAGTCTTCTTCCGCGGATTCAGGTTGTTCCATACGCAAAATGGCCCTGTTCCTCGCTGTTAGGGTTTCAACATTTTTAGCGAGAGACTTCATGACCTTTTCTTGTTCTACCGACTTCTTTTCAAAAGTCAAGAACATCTTTTCACCCCTTGAACGCTGCGTTGTTTGCGTCAGTGTTAACCACAATGACGTTCGTCGCTGGAGTATTTTCAACGTTTTTGTCGATGACGTTGTCTTCACAAGGTTGTTGGTTGTTGAGATCGTGAGATGACATGTTTTGAAAGAGCGTTGGTGGTTGAGAGTTAGATAGATCTGTACCCCCCTCCTTCTAGCGCCAAACTTTGGGAACTGAAATTCACACTGTCGATTTCCGTTGATATAGGAAGGCAAGGTAAACCTAGCTTTCCCAGAGGTCTTGGAATTCTTCTAAGCCAAAAACGTCAAGCGACCAAACAATGAGAACAAACGTTATGACAATGAATTAGTAAAAACGAAAAGAGAGAAAAGAGGATCTTATACCGAATCTGCTATTTGAGTGTTACAACAGGTAAAGCCTTAGCCGATAGAGCCGTCGGTGAGTTCCTATTTCTAACCTTGTAAGACTTTGAATAACCTAGTTGAGTCGCAGCTAGATAACAGAAAAACGGAAATATGCCTAATTGCCCTAAGTGATATGATTGCTCTGAGTAAGATTTTTCGTGTCTCCTCTGCATCTTCAGCCTCGAAGCTCTTATATACTCCTCCCAAATGTCGTTTACTCTTTCCCCTTTTGCCCTCGGTCGAGTTTAATTTACATTTTTCTTTCGAACTTTACATTTGGAAACTTAACATTTTTCTTTCGAACTTTACATTTATCTCTTTCTGCGAAATAAAAGATAAACCATCATAAAGATTGGGCTCGATTTCGGGTAAAACCGCGAGTGGGATTTAGTGCAGTTTTATACCTTTTTGGTTTGTTTTTGACTTAAGAGTTTTTACGATTTTATCGAAAGGGCATCTCCGAAATGACGTGGATCCCGAAGAGAGTTAGAATCTCTCGTATAGTGCAGGCAACTTTAGATGTTTAGTCAACCGTTGCCGTTTTACACGATCAATTCAAACTTTATATGAGGAGACGAGTTCTTACTGTAAAGTTCCAACGTCAATCTCGATCGAGACAAAACAAAGATGAGTGTTATCCGATTTCAAATGAGGGAGTTACGAGGACGGGATGAAAATGGTTGATTGATCCAACTCGCCGAACGGACGAGTTGGACTGCTTGTTTGACCCAACTTGCCTGTTCCGCGAGTTGGATTGGTCCAACTCGCCGAACGGGCGAGTTGGTCATCTTGTTCGATCTAACTCACCAGTTTGGAGAGTTGGTCGTCTTGTTCGATCCAACTCGCCCGTTTGGGGAGTCGGTCATCTTGTTCGATCTAACTCGCCCGTTCGGTGAGTGCACGACTTACTTGGCCAACTTTTCCGTTTGGTGAGTTGGACAATCGAGCCTTATAGTTGTTTCATTTTTTTGACGCTCGGGGATCTGTTTATCCGAGGTCTAGAGTAGGTTTTCTCGAGGACTTACCGCACGGACCCAACTTCAATTTTTCTGTTCTTTTTTTCGAGATAATATCTCTCTTTTTTCAAAGCGTACATCCCTCAGGAAGTTTCTGACGTTGACTCCATCATAAACGATTTTGACCCCAACAATGATTATGTTGGGCCCTATGATTAAATATATTTGACTGATGTGATGACAGTCATGAAGAATGTTTCTGTGTATTATAATTAATTGTTTACTGCTTTAATCGTTCATGCTTTAATATCTTAAATATTGATTAATGAACTAACCGTCTTGCTTGTGTTTGGGGTTGGCTTTGGGATGACGGCTAGTTGTGAATGCTAGATAGGGAGCCCTGACTCGATGAGTCAAACTAGTTCACTGACTCCTCACCATCTCTTTCAGGTGTCAGTAGAAGGACCATAGCGCTCGTAAAACTGTACGAGCTGTTGTTTGCTAAAGACTAGTTAAAGATATAAGTATGTAAGTTTTACTTTCGGCTGCATCCATGGAACTTATGTGTAATTAGTTTGGGTTTGTGAACTTCATTATATATATATATGAAATAAAATATGATTCATATTCGTGGCGTGTTATTAGGTTAATCCGACCTAACACAACTCTATGACTCGGTATAGGTTGCAAAGCCTAGGGCCTAATATTAGAGTAAACAAGTTTTGAATGGAAATTCTGGGTTACAGAATCACGTTCGTGACTTGGAAGGTCTATTCTCAACTGTTGTAACATTTCTGGACTTGGTTGAGAAAGGTCGTTTGGGCATGTTTTGTTGTCCGGCTGATATCTAAAACGAAATGATTCTCGGGGGCATTAAAGAGGTGGTATCAGTATGGTGTAGATCATGCGGTCAATCACATGATTTTCCGTGTTTTATAGAGTCATTTTTTTTTTGCAAAAGATGTGTTAGGAAACCAACAAAGTTCCGCTTTAGTTAGTATTCTAAATAGGAAATTCCCTGATCTTGGATTGCAGATGGCAAGGCGAGGAAGGAGTGAAGGGAGACAAGATTGGATGTTGGGTACAAGTAGAGTCTCATGAAGAAAAGGATTAGGATATGAATCAGAAAGAAGGGTGCAAACACTAGCACACACTAACCATGCGTTCAGCGAAGATACTAAGGTGGGAAACGAGAATCTGTTTGGGCACGACTAATCGAGGCCAAAAAGGAACCTTCCACCGAACTGTACTATAAGAGAAAGACCAGAAACGGATGATAGCGAGTCAAGTTTTCAAGGAACAAGGCCAATAAAAAGGAATAACCTGATTGAACCAAAAGCTCATAATCAACCACAACAAGGAGTAGGAATAGAGCACACTTTGAAGATGCTTCATGATGTAATGGCTAGGGCATTGCAACAACCTCAAATGCAACTTCATCCACCTATGCCACCACAACCTTCCCTGGCTACACCAATGTTACCATTGATAACTGCCATGAAGAATATGAAGAAACCACATTTTGAAGGAGGTTCAGATCCCATCAAAGCCGATCAGTGGCTTCGAACCATGGACAAGAAATTTGAGACCATGACATGTTCCAAGGAATCTAAGAAGAAGATGGCTGTGTATTACTTAGCCAAAGACACGGCAGAATGGTGGGAGAGTAGGGACCACCAACTGGGACATATGGTCACCACTTGGGCAGCATTTAAAAAGGAATTTAAATTCAAATACTTCACTCTAAGTCCAAGAAAAGGCTTCAACGTCAGTTTGCTAACCTGGTACAAGGAGATAGGATGATTAGAGAATATGAATATGAATTCATGCGATTGAGACAACACATGCTGCGAGTACAAGATGATGAGGAAACCATGATATCCAACTTTCTGTTTGGTCTGAAACCATAGTTAGAAACTTGGCTAGCTGTCAGGAATTACGAGAGTCTCACTTAGTTAGTGTAAAAGGTTGTGAATGTGGAGATCGGATTAGAAGCTGAGAAGTCGGGAATGAAGAAACCCAAAGAGCGTCAAGAAGGAAAGTGTGGTGGAAATCAAGGATCATTCAAGGTTAAAGATAAAGAAAAAGTATCGAGAGGGCCAAGTCGACGATCTATGTTCACAGGAAAATGTTTTAGTTGTGGCAAATAGGCCATAAGTCAAGTGAATGATTCAGGAAGAAACCTCATTCCTTTCAGTCAAACTAATACAATACTACATGTTACACGTGTAGAAAGAGAGGACACATCTTTTCCCCAGTGCAGCGTCAACCGTCCATCCCAGCTAGCCAATCACAGTTCATCCTCCTCCTGCTCCACATTCAATCTCACCAGCACCAAAAAAGGCAAGCTTTAGGAGGTAGAGTTTATGTTTTAGAAATAGATGATCCTAAGCCTCCAGGCCCGTCCAAGGGTCTCATCACAGGTACTTGGGTTCTTTAACCTTGCTTGTTTAATTTTATGTTGTGTGAATTCTAGTGATGGATTGGTTAATTTCCCTTGGATAAATTTTTGTATTGTTAATATATATTGATTTGTGGCAGGAAACTTTACATGTTGCGGGTCGTCCCACACTTTTATTGATCGATTTCGGGGCCACACATGGTTTTGTGACCCCTAAGGTATCTGCCACTTTTGTGGTTTCATTTGTGGTCGACATGATGGATGTGGCTGTAATGACTCCCGGAGACCAAACCCTCCAGGCAAGAGAATGCATTAGAAGGGTTCAGTTATTAATTTGTGAGAAGATGTTCTTGGCAGATTTGGTGGTGGGGCCCTTAAAAGAATATAAGTTTATTTTGGGCATGGATTGGCTATCTGGCACAATTGAAATGTGGAAGAGGTCATATTTTGTTCAAGGAGAATCGACAAAGGCAAATGGGGTTCTACAGGGTCAGTCCAAGAAAGATTGTATCCTTAGTAGTTGCTTTGAGAGTGGAAGAATTGCTTAAGGAGGGAGAGGCGTAACTAGTAACAGTAACTGCTAGTGAAGGACCCACTAGCAGCGGAGTTGAAATTAAGGATATTTATGGTAGTACAAGAGTTTGAGGATGTGTTTGAAGCATTATAAGATTTACCTCCACCTCGTAGTAACCCTTTCACAATTAAATTAGAATCTGAAGCTAAAGCGATAGCAAATCCTCCTTACCGCCTGGCACCTGCTGAGCTAGCAGAATTGAAGAAAAAACTTGAAGATTTTATTGAGAAAAGGTTTCATAATACATAGCTCATCACCATTGGGAGCTTCAGTGATGAGCTATGTCTGAGGATAGATGAGTTATTGGATCAGTTAAGAGGAGCAAATTGGTTTTCAAAGATCGACTTGGCATCGGGCTATCATCAAATTTCAATTGCAGAAGGTGATGTTATAAAGACTGCATTTAAAACTCGTTATGGAAAATATGAGTTTGTGGTAATGCCTTTTGGTCTTACTAATCCACTGGTGGCCTTCACGAGATTGGTAAATGAAGTCTTCTACGATTATCTCTACAAGTTCGCGATAATCTTCATCGATGACATTTTAATATATTCCAAAACAGAGGAAGAGGACAAAAGATACTTGAAGGTAGTGTTGGAACGATTAAGGAACCAGAAGTTGTATGCCTAGTTCATAAAGTTTCCTTTTTGGAAAAGAGAGATCGGATTCTTAGGGCACCGAGTGTCTAGAAAAGGAGTTTCAGTGGATTCAGAAAAGGTGAAATCCATTGAAGAATGGCCAAGGCCAACTACGGTAACAAGGGTAAGAATTTTCCTCTTGTTAGCCGGGTACTATCAAAAGTTTTTCAAGGAATTTTCGTCGATCGTGAAGCCTATGAAGAAGTTGACTGGAAAAGTAGTTCCATTCATCTGGGGATAGGAAACATATTCAATATCATCTGGGCAAACCTAATGTGGTCGCAGATGCACTAAGTCGTAAGAAGTAGGTGTCAAATATTGGAAAGTCACGCATGCAGTAAACTAGGCGGGTTAACTTGCTCATATCAGAGAGGATCAACAACGTGACGAAAATTTAAAAGGAATCATCTAGGAAGTCAAGAATAAAGGAGACCCAAACTCAAGTGGCTACCATGTGGCAGTAGATGGTACACTATTACTTAATGGGAGGATCTCAATAACGTAAGGAGAAGGACTGCAAGATGAGATTATGAAGACATCACATCACTCTTTACTCAGTATCCACCCCGAGAGTACGAAGATTTATCGAGATATCCGAAGGTATTATTATTGGCCAGGAATGAAAAAAGAATTGTGGTGTGATGGGTGGCCCAATGTCAAATTTTTCAACAAGTCAAGCTCGAGCATCAAATTCCAGGGGGTTGTTACAGAGCTCACCAGTACCTCAATGGAAATGGAATTCCATATCCATAGATTTTATCATTAGGTTACCCCCTACTCGAGGTAGATCAAATAATGCAGTACGGGTAATTGTCGACAAGTTGACGAAGGTAGCCCACCTGTTACCTATGAAGGAAACTAACAAGATATATGTATTGGTAGAGATACCTGGACCAGATTGTGAAGTTACACGGTGTGCCAACAAATATAGTCTTATATGTTAAAATGTTTACCAAATAACATATTAAAGATATAAAGTATATAAGTTATATGAAATAAGTTGGTAACTAACAAATGTCTCACTATGTATACTATATATCCATAAACTCCTAAAAAGAAGTTTGACAATATCATGCTATACACTTTAAAATTCAAAAAAATCATTTGACTGTGTATATTATTATGTTTCAATATGCTTTTAATAAATATAAAAAGGAAAAATTTTCAAAAGTGACTCACAATTTGATTTTGAATACAAAAGTGTACCCCAAATTCAATCAAATACAAAAGTAACCCATAAGGCTAGTGAAAATACAACAAAACACCTTATGATCAAACAAAAAACATGTATTGAGGTTTACCCTTATAGCCCCAAGGGTGAGAAGACTTCCCTAGAAGTCTTCTCCAGAAAACTTCCCTAGAAGTCTTCTCCAGAAAACTTCCCTAGAAGTCTTCTCCAGAAAACTTCCATAGAAGTATTCTATGGAAGATTTCTCTAAAAGTCTTCTCAAACAATAAATCTTAAAATTTTATAAAAAAGTTTATAAAAAAATATTTTTATGGGGAAAAATAGAAATCATGTAACCACAAAAAATTGTAAATGGTGTAAATTATATCAACTAAAATTTAATTGTTTTCAACCTATATGATTTAATGTAGAATGAGTCATGATAACCATTGGTTTAGGTTTTAGTAACATATGTTATAGTGTTGTAGGTAGTTTTAGGGGTAGATTTTGAAATCTTATCTTTTTAACTTTTGATTTTTTGAATTTGACGAATATGTGTTAGTGATTCTCTAATAAGATGATTTTAAACATTTTCTAAGTTTGTTTTATGTTTAAGAAAGTGATTTTGCTTAGTTAATTGATTTTAGGGTTTCAGAAGACTTCTCGGGAAGTCTTCTAACATATAATGCAGTAGAAGACTTCCTGGAAGACTTCACGATACTCTACAATTTTCCTGCTTGAATTTCGGTGAAATTCAAATTTCCCGCCTAGTGCGAAGTCTTCCAAAAGTCTTCTAGATTTTTGTTCATGTATTATATCTTAAAAATAATTTATAATATTTATAAAATATATTTTGAGGGGAAAAAATTGAAATCATGTAAATATAAACATTTATAAATGATTTTAATTCAGTATAGTAAATATTTCATTATTTTCACCATAGATGAGTGAATGTAAATTAAGCCATTATAGTCCTTGGTTAAGGGTTTGGTAGCATATGTTATACTATTGTTCGATTTGAAGGGATAGATTTTGAAATGTTATATTCACCAATTTTTTTTTCAATTTGAGGAATATGTGTTAGTGACTCTCTTATAACTTGATTTTAATCACATTCTAAGTTTGTTTTAGTTTGAGGAAATGTCTTTCTTAGTTATTTGATTATAGGGTTTTGGAAGACTTCCTGGAAGATTGCGAGAAGACTTCTTAAGAAGTCTTCCAAACCAAATCGGAACTTAATTTACCTTCAATTTGTACTTAGCCGGGAAAAAAACCAAAAAATATTTAACCTAACATGATAATTTACCGGACATATAAATAGTATTTTTCACTTTTCTATTTCACTTTTCGGGGTTTCAGAAAAAAAAGTTGGTGAAAACCCTAGCCGCTTCTTCTAAGGCGATTACTGTGGCTATTTCCGACGAATCTCTTCTCTGTCGTTTCACTCCGTGTAATCTTGTTTTTCGGGTCAATCTTGTATCTCCTTCATCGCCGAAGTGTATTATAGTAGCTTAAACTAACTATTTCCTCTTTATTTCAGATATAAAACTGTTTGTTTCTCCCCGTGACTTCTTCCTCTATTTCTTTCCTTTTCGACCTTAATTTCTCCGCATCGGCCGGTATACCCATATAAGACTTCCATGAACTCTTGGTGTGTTTATATTATGTTTCAGATGTTGTTTTGTCATTGTTTATGGGCAGTTAAATGGAATTACCAGAACTTCTGAAGAGTTTGTTCACCCTTAGGGAAGAGCCCATTCCATTAAAGAGCATCGATACATACTGATGACCCCAAATTACTTCCTGCTGTAAAGGATGCTCCACGCTGATGAATGGGAGGAGTTGAAGAACTCAAGGTTGGGAGTCTTCATTAAGTTTTTGGAGTTGAACTTTGGATGGGAGTCAAGGCTAGTTCCGTTTATGCTATGTTTTCAACTTGATGTCAAGAAGAAGTACGAGCTTATGGGTGTTGATATCGATTCTGGTCCAAGCTTCCAGCAAATAATGGCGGCGTATGGGAGATGTGGAGAGTGGTCTCAGGATGAGCGCATGAGGCTGGGATGCCTAGCCATCTACACAGCATTCATTGAAGGACAAAAGTACTCAACCGCTACACGGGCTAGCCTTGCAAGGCTAGTGATGAATCTAGAAGACTTTGAGACTTACCCATGGGGGAGACTGGAATTTAAGATCCTGATGGACTATGTGAATGGTAGAGATTTGAAAAAGTCTTACACCATTGATGGTTTCGTTAAAGTACTCCAAGTCTGGATCTACTTTGCTATTCCCGAATTTGCTGCGGAATTTGGAAAGCCCATACGAAACAAACTGAGTCCTCATTTGCTGGCTTACAAGGGACATAAAGGACAAAAAATTGTCAAAGAGGGTATCAGCACACAGGTATTTCTGATTATTCCCAATAGTATGGTAGTCATTATTGTCTTAGTATCTAACTTCATATGCTTTACTTCCTGCAGACTCGCGTTGTGAACCTCGTGGTGAAGAAGATTGGTGCAATGTTCTCTCAGTGGGACAATGATAAGACTGATGTGACGGTTTGAAACCTACTGAATCTCATGTGTGGTGGTGAAGGTATGGTGAACTGGAGGTAAGAGTGTTGGCCAGACCAAGGTACTAAGCCGTGGACCAATCCAAAGGTTATCATTGTGAAGGATGAATCTCTTGAGCCTACTTTGAAGGTAGAAAGAAGACCCCTGAAGAAAGTCGTACAGTCTCTGAGGCTCGCTCTGAGGCTTGTACTGAATCTTATGTTTCGTGGAGTGGGAGAAGAAAGAAGAGCTTGAACAATTCTTCAAGGACCTGATGAAAGTTATGATTGATGGGTTTTGGCAGTGCCTAAAGGAGATCATGCTTCTTTCTGATAGGATGTAAGCTGTGGAGAAGAAGGTGAGAATCAACCACAAAGTCACTGCTTCAAATGAACTTCAACTCACACTTTCAGAACCGGATAAGCCTGCGCACAAACTAGGGGTTAGTACTGAAATCTCTCCCAAAATCAAAGTGAAGATAAATACTAGGAAAAATAGTAAGAATAAGAAGTGAAAGTTGTATGCTCCGATGGAAGGATCATGTGTGGTCGTTTGTTGCTTGTTTTGGCTTGGTTTTGTATGGATTTTGTTTTATTTGTTGGTTGGAACCTTTGGCTAAGTTAATGTTATATGGATTGAAGTTGTTATGTTTGGTACTTGTCTTGACATTTCTATTGTACTCGGAAATTGCAGAGTGAGAGTGTGAATGGGGAGAAAGCAGGAAGTGTGAACATTGTACAAGTTGACAACAAAGTACCGAGTGGTATCAAAGAACCAAATAGTATCAATGCACCTCGGGCCAAGGAGATGGAAGACCCAAGTGTTGTCATTATGGACAAAAACAAATCAACCATGTCAGATTTAGATAGGGAGGAAGAGAGACGCCAGATAAAGAAAGATGCTACCATGGCATTCCTCAAAGGAAAGAGTAAGTGAGAAAGGAAGCTTGTTGTGTCACAACAGTATCCTTTTTAGGGAAACAACACAGCCAAAGTGATCGTACCAAACAAGAAGGCTGGTCATGGCTATGATCTGTTTTGCACCCTTTGACAAGAAGAAGACTAAGTTGCTTGTTGATTTTTTGAAAAAGGATTCTTAAGTAAGAATCTCCCCCAGAAGACCAAGTTGCTGGTTGTTGTTTGTTGATCTAGTTTTGCTGTTTTCAAGAATCATAAAGTAGCTTTTGATAAAAGACCAGTTGGGCCAACTATGTGGTATTCCATCATCCGAATACCTATAAAATGACTCATCGACTCGGTAAGATAGCTTTACTTGTGAAAGTCTTTTAGAAGTGTTCCGAAATTCATCTGGAAGTCTTCTAGAAAACTTTTAAAAACCTTCCCGAAGACTTCTAAAAAACTTACAAAGGACTTCAAGAAGTATTCCAAAAGTCTTCCAGAAGTCTTTTGTAAGTCTTTTATCTTTTAAGAATTTGCCTGACTTGTTATGTTTTCAATGCAAAATATGGATGTTTTTATTAATTTATTGAGGTAACGGTTCCATGAGAATCCAGAGCATTTCAGGACTGATAGGGTTTGCTTTCTTGATCATGTGGTTGGTAGGATGTGGATGTTGAAGTACCCGGAGTTTAAGAGCTCAGAGCTCGATATCAACGGGTTAGGAAGGTGGCTCCCTGCTGGGAGTTGGGATCTTTATGAAAGTTTAGTACCCAAATTTTTCCAAACAAAGAAGATTTGGGGATCAGAGGTGGATGATATTTATGCGGCAGTGAACTACAAGAACAATCATTGGATTGCTATTTGGGTGTCCATTCCAAAGAGGCACATCACAATCTGGGACAACATTATTCCCCCTATGGAACCTGATCAATTCGACGAGTTAATGGAGCATTTTGCCATAATGATACCTTATTTGCTTGTTGAATGTGATGCCTCTGTCGAAGAGCGAGTCAATTACACACAAGAGCCATTCATATATGAGAGATTGACTGTCGAAGTACCTCAGTGTCGTGCTGGTGATTGTGGTTTGTACACCTTGAAGTACATTGAGTGTCATGCTCTAGGCATGAAATCATTTCCTTCGGCCTTTTGTGATAAGAACGTCAAGAATATTAGGGAGAAAATGACGACGGAGCTATTTGATGAGACCTGTGGCTACAATATAAGGACGGCTTCGATATGTACGAGTGAATGTGTAATTTGTTTTTGATGCTTTTGTCCGCTTTTGTAACCTTGAAATACATCAACATGGTAGGACAAGATTAAATTTTTTCCAATATCTCCTCATACCAAACTAGACTTGTACAAATAGTTTGGTAGTGCACTAATTTTTTGTAACCTATTCTAATGAAGGAACCTATTCAAACACAACACATAAGACATAAGTTCATAAGACATAAGACATAAGTTCACAAGAAATAAGACATAAGATAAGTTCACAAGACATAAGGCATAAGATAAGTTCATAAGACAAGACATAAAATAAATTCATAAGACATAAGATAGATAGCTGGAAGACTTCTCAGAAGACTTTGTAGAAGACTTTGTAGAAGACTTACAGAAGACCCCCGACAGACTTACAAAAGACCCCCAAAAGACTTAAAGAAGACATACATAGCATACTTCACACCAGAATACTTACAAGTATGTCTTCTCACTAGAAGACTTATAGAAGATTTACGAAAGACTAATAGAAAACTTACAGAAGACGTCCAACCGACTTACAAAGGACTTGCCAGCAGATTTCTAAGAAGATCAGTTCTCACTATTTGTACAATTTGGACGCGTATGACAAGGTTGTTTGCAATTCGATCAGCTATAATCCTTGTGTAGCTTCCGCGGTTTGTGTCCTCTCATCCTAGATAGCTCCAACCAAGATTACCATCTTGATTTCTTTTGTTGCCCCGGACCACGCTTTACATCTGGAGGAAAACAAGTGTGGGACTCAACTTCTCCACCACAAGGAAATATATTCTCTGAGTATCCTGCATACAAATATTCCCTCGAGTATAGGGGGGCACACAAGTGTGGAAATATGCAGAATAGCAAGGGTGTCAGCTGCTATAGCATGCGAGAAAGTATTTTCTCGATTCCAAAGACACCACAATCACACGTAATATGTCCAAATCAACAACACAGTCCCGTTTTCACCTGCCACTAAGAATCGCCATTCATCAATTGGTTGGACAGTTATCGTATTCGCTAAGTTCTCACGAATCGCCAATAAGTATTCAAATCCTGACTATGTTCAGTCGTGAGATTCAAAGCATCTTCTTGCCTTTTCCAATACCATCTTCCCAACTTTTCTCTTATAAACTCCAAAAGAAACACTATGGAAAGTCCTTTTTCCTTCTTGAGAGCGGAGTTAATAATTCAGCTATGTTGCTCGCTTTTATATTGTACCTTTCTCCATGACAATGAACCCGTGACCATAGTCTCACGTCCGCTTCCTCTAAATATGTTGCCAGTGCCGGGTTAGCACTTCGGCTATCATCCATGTAGCGGTTAAAGTCAAAGAATGTATGAGCATACGCAGCGCCTTTAACCAAGTACAATAGATGCTTCTCGTTATACTTTTGGACAATGTTCTGTTATAGGTGATAATAACATATTTCTCAGGTTGCCCAAGGAAACACCTTATCACACGTGCTTTTAATGGCTGGGTGCCGGTCAGAGACTATCAACAATGCATGCTGATCAGATACACAACTCCTAATTTTTGTGAAAACCATTCCCAAGCAGCATCATCTTCTATCTACGATTCCAAAATCCAGTGGAAATATCTAAAAATTACCATCTTGTGTAGCTACAACTAACATAACACCTTCATACTTTCCACTTAGGCGAGTCCCATCCACCATGATGACCATTCTCTGATACTGAAAACCAGCAATAGAAGCTCCAAATGATATAAATAGATACTTAATTATATTCTCATCATCAAGTTCTAAACTAGTCTTAGAACCCGGATTTGCTAACGTGATTTGCTCCAAATATGAAGGCAACCTCTCACACCCTTCTTCTGCTGATCCTCTTACCAATTTTTGAGCATGTAACAATGCTTTGTATGAAATGGTGTAATCTATATTCGGGCCGAAAATGTTCCTCATTGCATCTTGGAAATGCTTCGGATTTAACCCATCAATGATTCCAACGCTATCTATGAAAAGCTGACCAACAAACTTCGCAGTAAAATGTTTCCGGTGAGCCCGTCGTTGAGACACGAAACATGTATGAGTCTTCACTACTTTGTTACCCAAAATGTGTTTGTTCCATGTTTCACACTCGCTCTAAGCTTCCATCCGCACCCAGGAACACAACATCTTTCTACAAGTAGAGTTTTAGTGGTGTTGTATATTTTGAAGGAGAAATTATGCTTCACTGCTGTCAATCGCAACTTTGAAACCAATGCCGCTATACTAATAAAACTCTGGTTGACATAGATATTGTTGTCAACTATCCCATTCGAGCTTCCTCCTTCATTAGCATATGTCTCTTTGAAATTCTCAAAACATATATCTTCTTCCTCTTCCTCATCCTCATCTTTAACTCTTCCATACTCACAGTAATCTCCAAACTCATCATCCACTTCAGCAACATACTCCTCCTCCTCATCATTTACATCGTGAGGCAAATTATCATCATATTTGAATTCATCTTCTTCTTCCCATTCATTTTCTTCTTACTCTTCACTTGCTAGGTTTCCTTCAGTGTTGGCATCATTAACATTCCCCATCCTGCCTCGGCTTGATACACAAAGACGTACATCATATGTTGTACTTATCCCGATCAAGTTCCGAACTTGTCTATCACTTGTAACATGAATAGTATGAGTATCAGGAGCCATTTATTGCATCTAGTAACAAGTAAGTTAAATCCACAACCTCTACATTCTTGTCCAGGTTATAATCTTCTAGAGATATTTCAACAAGCTCAACATGTATGGAACCATCACTCAAAAAGAACATTGTCGCTCCTTTCACATTTTCATTTACAAAATCCCAAGAATTATCTTTCCCTAACCATTCCACGTATACAACAGGTAACAGACACATCATCTGCAAAAAATCATATTAAAACACATTAACAAACATAGAACATCAAGTTAAAAAAAAATCAGAGAAGACTTCATAAGAAGTCTCCCGTAAGTCTTCTCACAGAAGACTTCTTAAGAAGTCTTCTACGTTTAGCTAGAAACATTTATGAACATAGAAAGTTTGTAACCTCATAATTATGATCATTTAAGGTATGGATTTCACTTAGGAGCCCCAATATTGACTAATACACATTAATTAACAAGTAAATATAAAAAATGCATTTTGAGTTTTGAGAAAATTGAAGTTAAATAAAGATTGACGTAGAAGACTTCTTAAGAAGTTTTCCTAGAGAAGATTTCCAAAGAAGGCTTCCGTTTAGGTCATTTTTGCAATTGCAAATTTACGAAGGAAGACTTCTTAAGAAGTCTACACTACATAAGACATCTTGAGAAGTCTTCCTTTGTAAATATTGGTTTACTTTTGAATTTTGAAAAATTCTCGAAATTTCCCGAGAAAGAAGTCTTCTCGGATAAACAAATTGGTTTTGCAATTGACCGAATTTTGTCAGAAATTTTACTTTTGTATAAGACTTCTCGAGAAGTCTTATGGCAGAAGACTTCTAGAGAAATCTTCTTTTCTATAACATGAAGTCTTCTCAGCGTTGCCAGAAGACTGCCTCGGTTACTTTTGCAATTGACAATATTTGAATTTTCTAGAGAAGACTTCTCTAGAAATGTTCTGGCAGAAGACTTCTTAAGATATCTTCTCTCGTTACCAAATTACCAGAAACCTGGAATAAAACTTGAGAAGACTTCTCAAGCAGTCTTTCGGAAAAAGACTTATTAAGAAGTCTTCTCTTTAGTATTTAATGTTATGCTATTAATTGTCAATTGCAAAAGTAACTCAGGCATACTTCTGACGACGCTGAGAAGACTTCATGTTATAGAACAGAAGACTTCTAAAGAATTCTTCTGCCATAAGACTTTTCGAGAAGTCTTCTACAAAATTCAAATTTCTTACAAACTTTGGTCAATTGCAAAACAAACATGTTTATCCAAGAAAACTTCTTGGGAAGTCTTCTTGGTACTTCTTGTTTGTTTTTTGTTATTAAAGGAAGTTAGAATACTTCTAAGGAAGTCTTCTAGTCAAAACACGCAAAAGATCAATTGCAAAACTAACCTATGCATTGACCAGAAGACTTCTTCGCGAACAGATCTAAAAAAAATATCCATTTCATACCTTGGACCGTCAGATAACTTGCTTAGGCTTCTCCAAGCACACAAAACTTCACTACGCAAGCTACTAATCTGTTAATTACCAAGATACATGAGCTTCGACGTCTCTATGAACATTACAAAATTTGGAATCAAAATCTTGGGGTTTTTGATAAATTTTAAAGGAACGTGAAAGAGAGATGGTTTGAGTGCATACCAAATTAGATAGCAAGAGACAAATTGTTTTTTTCGGCCATTAAGACCTTTAAATTGGTTCATGGTTGTTGGAGTATTGATGGCAATGACAATATTGTAAATATTTGGTGAAGATGAGGATGATAGAGTAAAAGACTTATTTTTTGAAAAAAAAAATAGCATTTCTGTGAATAATTCGAACTTTAGGGGTGAATTAGAGAAAGTAAAATTTCAAAAAATTAATGGGTTACATTTGCATTTGACTTCAAGTTTTGAGTCACTTTTACAAAACACCATACAAAAAATCGATTTATTACGCTTTACATGTAAAGAACA
Organism: Moricandia arvensis; assembly: GCA_905132765.1. Lineage (NCBI taxonomy): Eukaryota > Viridiplantae > Streptophyta > Magnoliopsida > Brassicales > Brassicaceae > Moricandia > Moricandia arvensis. The sequence continues at coordinate 128,482 of CAJHQP010000163.1, forward strand.
ATATATGTCTTGACTCCAAAATATAAAAATATATGTTACTATATTTCTGCTTAAATAACATATTATTAGCAAATATAGGAGATTTTTATGGTCAAAATATAAAGACAAGACTGGATCAGATTCCCTCAACAAAATCACATGTAAATTGATTTCTTTTATGCAAAGCTAAAACAATATTTTTTAACATCTCTAAAACAGCATTGAACATCTTTTCTACTCCATTTAAATAAAACTTAAAAATATTACGGATATTTCAAAAACGTGTGTGACTCTTTTTGGATAGTAATATTAGCAATTGCATTGTCCAACGACAACGCTTTGGTGGTATCATGTATAATAATAATAATTTGTTATTTTCGATTATTATTCATAAAGACAACAATCGAACATTTTTACAAAAGATATAGATGTACATTTAGCTATTTATATTTGTACATTTTTTTGGTTTAAAGAAGTTAAACAAAAAAATTAGTAGGACTATACATATATTAACTTCGAGTTCTACATGTGTAGCTATCAACACAGCAGAATCTGATCGTTGCATCGCAAACTGTAGTGCAACATATCACAGTTTAGATGCTTAAATGACTGTATGATGGTAGGGTTCGAGGAAGGAGACTGTGATCCAAAAATTCAAATGTGTTGTGGCATACATGGATAAAAATCTATAATGCTCCTAGTGATTATTGGAGCGTCGAATTATGTTCTTAAAACTTCTTTATATATGTCTCTTCATTGTTATTCTGTAATGCACATGAGTAAATTAATCGAGGGAAATAAATATATTTTAATAGACTACCCCTTTTGTAACTTAACTATAATATTATATGGGCATACACACAAGTTTTTGCGTGCGTATGTTTGCTTTAAGTTTTTTTTTTAAAAAAAATATCAAATACCTATTACATTACTCCGAAAGAATTGTTACATCACTCCGAAAGAATTGTTCTGGGAATTGAGAGTAGAATAAAACAACCAACAAAACATAAACTCTATGAAACAAATATGCAATCTTGGCTAATGAATTCTTTGTCCTGTTTTGCACCCGTGTATAATAGACAATCTCGAAATCCTGACATATGTCTTTTAACAAAGCTAACTTCTTCAGTTTTGTCAAAAATTTGGCCATGCTCCGGGTTCTTAAATAACTGAAAGTAGATCCTTACATTCTGTCCCCAAGAGCTGACATATTGAAAAATGAAATATACTTTCCATAACCCAAACTAGTGTTTCTAGCTCCGTGTACGAAAGTGATAAGTGCCTCTTTTTGTTCCTTAAGCCCAATAGCTTCTCCTTTGATGAATTGTCTCTCTAGATCCATCCATATTCGATAAACTTTGTGGTAGAATTCCATGATCCATCCACTAAAAAAAGTTCTAAAAGCATAAGCCTTGAGCTATTATTGCTTGATGTAGGGGTTGAGCATCTTCTGGATTCTTCATATTTGCTTCAAACAACGCTTTGCATCCCCCTTCAGTATGTTTTAATAGTTCCAAAGGGGCTCTGGTGATGCCTCCAAATAACATATCATTACGAGCTTTTCAGAAATACTAGATTATCCATAGACAAAGGTCTCTATCTATAACCGGGTCTTCAATATCATTTCTCCTCCAGAACATATAGTCCAAACTAGTATACACACTTTTAATGGGAAAAATAAATAGACTTGAAGGAGTCCATGATATATAATTCCTAGGTTTGTAATGATAGTGGACACTCTAAAACGACATGATTAATAGATTCATCGGCCTCCCCACATCGAGGACAATTATTTTCACATTGCATATATGGACGTGTAAAGTTCCTCGTAACCATTAAATATCATGTTACAATCTGCCATATGAGATGAAATATATTTTGTGGAGCATTGTTTCTCCAAGAAAAGGCTTGATGCTTTTATTATTAGGTTCAGTTGCTGTAGCTATGCGCCACCAAGGCCTTGCGCCAAAAACGAATTTTACTAACCCATACGATTCCTGGACATGAAATGCCACAAAATCACATGATCTCATACGGCCCCCAACCTAATGAACGACATATATCTTTTGACTACTTAGAACTAGATATCTACTTCCGGGTTAATACCTGTTTCATGCCAAAACGATTCAGAAAAGGCATTTAAAAACCGATGTCCTGCTAATGATTGACATGCTCAGAAGGAATGATCCGGATCAATCAAAGTGAACATGTTATCTCCCGACTTCACTCGTGAAATTGAAAGTTAAGAGGCAAATTGTTGGGGATAAATAATTTAGGAAGTTATTACTCATGTGTCCAAGTAGGACGCCGGTCTTCAACACCTATCTAGAAAATCCCAGCTCCAGACCGTGGTCAATTCATGCCTCTGGTTAAAATAAAAAAATCTACTAAAGGGGATTATTACATACTTGGGATGTGGAAGAATTTAAGCTAATTTCCAACTATGAACATGTATAAGGGAGACCCAAACCTAAGAAAAATGGATCTACTATTCAAGACATCAACTATAGACTTAGACGGTTAGAACTAGAGTTCCTAATCAAAATTGTTGTAGTCTTAGCTTTAACTATCAATAAAAGATTACTTTTGATCATTGTTCCTTGTTGTTATTACTTACTTCACACTGCTGATCATTAAATAAATCTCTAGCAGGTCTAGATCCACCAGAGATATCTTTTTTGGGCTGGAAGAAGTAACTATCTCTTTTTCTTTCCTCGAGCATCGAGACTGAACCCAGATTTTCAGTCAACAAGGCGCAAATCAAAGATCTCAAGTTTTCACAGCTCCGGCATATCGAAAATAATTAATAAGGAGAGAGAGACAGAGAGAGAGAGAGAGGTAGAGAGAGAGAGAGGGGTAGAGAGAGAGAGAAAAGATTGTGTGTGTATGAGAGAGAGGGGTAGAGAGAGAGAGAAAAGATTGTGTGTGTGTGTGTGAGAGAGAGAGAGAGATAGAGAGAGAGTTGAGAGTTACCTTAATATGTGAGAGAAAATAAAGAAATGAGGACTCAACTCGTTATTTATAGAAGGAGCGCGAGACAAACAAAGTGACATCAACATTAGGTCTAAAAAACTGTAATACAGCGCCACATTTCCCACGTTCCTAGGAATGACGCTTCCACTTCTCTGAGTAAACCGGAATTTGGTACAAACTAATTTAATAAAAAATTTGATTCAATTTACATCATCTAGATTGTTATTTTACGAATAACGCCAAGGAGGAAGCTCAACAGAATCAGTTCAGGTAATCATACGTGCTCTCGCTTATGCCAGTTATACTATGATCAAGTTTCTAACTAGCTACTCTAGAAATCAAGCAGTAAGATCAATTTTGTGAAGGATCCAGTTAAATCACCCTAGCTGCTATAAATCTAACAAGTTAAGTACTAAGACATATTAAAGAAAGACATAGAGAATGACTGAATTAATTGAATTAAAAGATAGAGTAAGAAATTTTGAAGTTCCAATACAAATCTTTGAAGGAGTCTATGATCTTCTCTCCATACTAAGAAAAATAAGGCTCTATGTATGTGTGCTGCCTAAACAATGGCATAAAAACTATAAATACTAGTTATAAGTCGGTCAGGGGTAGGATTTATCTTGAGGGCAAGCAAAGAATAAGTCAGGCGGAGTTAATATATCATGGTTTTTACCAGATTTTTAGCCATGATATAAGTCTTTTTCCAGAGTCTTTTGTATGCGTATGGAGTCGTTTTAGAGTCTCTCTAGACCTAGGTGCTTATTGGACTTGATTGCAGCTTTTGGATCATTTTGGAGCTTTTGGGGAATCTCTTCTGAATACATGAATATGGAGTCTGTTCATGCAAGAAGATTTGATCGATACTCTTTATTATGTCGAACGACATCCCGTCCACCCGTGAGTTTAATGATGATTTAAGGAAATTACAAGTTTTGCCTAGAAGTTCCAAGAAGTGCACAAGAAGTCCTTGAACGTGTTCTAGACAATATATTAGGGGTTTTAACATTTTTGTTACCTACACTTCATACTATTAGAGGAGACAGCCTGGGATTGGAGAGAAAGATATGAACCCATTCGGAGAGAAGATTTTGAACTTCCTTTGTTTTTCAAATTTTTCTATGCAGTCTATTCAGATATTATAATGTTTTCTTCATGATTATGTTTGAGTAATTCAATTGTTAGGTCACTACAAGAAAACAAGTGATTAATGACTGCAAGAACAATTGCTAGTTAGTCACAAATACATGTTTTGCAGCTGATTAGCGGCTGAATCACGTACTCGCAATACCACGCATCGCTAAAATTATCAGTTGATATTCAGTTGTTATTTAGCGACTGTTATTAGTCGCAAATCAATCACTCAATGTTGCAACTGAATTGCATTTAATAAAGAGAGAATGACTAGAATAGCATAGAAAATTGAAATATTACTAGAATAGCATACATTTTCTAAAAATTACTAGAATGTTTTTTGACCCTAGTAAATTACAATAATCACCCTTTAGTTTGCCTATATTTTTAATTTAAAATGCCATGTCATCAAACCGTATTCCACGTCACCTTAACCGTATTTCACCTCACCTTATACGTATTTCATGTCATTAATTTTTTTATAGTTACCAATACATTCATTAATTTATTCAAAACAAGAAAAAATACCCAACTCCCCACTCCCTCTTCCGAAGTCGAATTCTTCAAACCCTAGAGAGAGTTTTTCATTGTACCGCCGTTCTCTTCTCCTTGAACTCGTCTTCTCCAGTCTAGCACTTTCTCCGAAAATGGTTGAGAAGAAATACCGTCATCGTCTTCTCGGAAATCGTCTACCCCGAAATCACCCTCTCCGAAAAAGTCAGATCCGCAAAAGTCTTCTCTGGTAAGTTTCGATTGAATTTGATCTATATTGTGATTGAGTTTGATATATGTTGCGACTGAGTTTGATTTAAGTTGTGACTTCACAGTGTGATTTTAGTTGACATTGTTGTTTATCATCTGAATTCTCAAACTGTTTATCCCGATATCGTTTTCGCCGAAATTGTCTTCTCCGCAAGCTTTTCTACGAAATCTTCTTCGCTGCAATCGCCCAAAATCAGCTTCTCTGCTGAGTTTTTCGAGTTTGTTGCTGAATTTTATTTATGTTGTGGCTGAGTTACTTTTCTTTTACGACTGATGTATATATGCAGTTGTGGCTGAGTTACTTCCTGCGAATCTCCAAAAACCTAGGTATAAGAAATGTGCATTATGAGGAGAAAAAGCAAATACATTTTCAAAAACACCCAAATTGACAATTGTGGGGTGTATTCATTTAAGTTTGTTTGTGATTTGATACCCATATTCCGATAATCTTTTTTTTTCTAGATCTGAGTGAAAGAGAAGCTTGAACAAGAAGATAATGGAGGAGACATAAAGAAGTGATGGATTTGACAAAGACGAGGCAGAGGAGTTCAGTGAAGCTTGGAGACATGGAGGAGTTATCACCAGAATGGTGCATCAAACCTGTATTTTCTTATTTCTCTGTGGAAAACATACACCAACCGTGTATTTTATATTTTACTTATGCTATGTTTATACAACTTAGCTGTGTCTTTTATATATCTCAGCCATGTCGTTTAAATAACTCAGCCATACCTCAAAAATATCATAAAATCAGAAATGTTTACATAACTCAGCCGTGTCGTTTTGATAACTTAGTCGTGTCGTTTATATAACTCAACTATACCTCAAACATACCCTAAAATAAAAAATTTGAATTCAAGTACTTTAAATAGTTATATTGAAGATCATCTTACCAATTTCAAGTGAATATAAATCAACTAAAATGTGTATAGTTTGTTGAATTTTCAAGTTGAGACTTTAACTTGATCTTGAGATATATGTTCTCTTACAATTACTTATAGAATTCTTACTCACAAGACTCTAACTTTAATCATTTCTTAAATCTAAACCTCAAATCCTAAATTATAGAGCTATAAAGTTATAAAAATTATAAATTTTATCTTTTGAATATTAAATCTGATATTTTTTATTATTTAAATTTATTATTATTTAAAGTTTAAGGTTTAGGTTTAGAGTTTAGGTTTATAGTTTAGAGTTAAATTCAAATTTTAATCATTTTAAAATTTTAATCTCTAGTCCTTAAATATTCTATTTTAAATCTTGATTTAAATCTGTAACTATATTTTTAAAAATTTAAATTATTTTAATATCAAATTAAAAAAAAAACTAAAATTACAATTTATTTTGCTTTTTTCATAACCATTGATTGATTTTAATCTAAGGATTCAAAATTATCTTTTTGTCTATCCTCAACCTTCTTTCTCATTGGTTAATCTTATTTTTCAAGGATCACAATTAATGGCCATTGATTAAATAAAATCTAAAGGCCAAAAATTATTCTCTCATTTTCTTACAATTGATAGGACTTAGCCTCTCCATCCCTCTCTCTCTGTCTTTGACATTTCTTCTTCTGCAAAAACGACGAATCCGATGAGGGAGGGAGCAGTAGGATTTCGGATCACCATACAAGACACTGGAGGAGACAAAGCTTCTTCTCTAACCGACCACCATCGAAGACGAAGACGAAGACATATGAGAGTGATATGTCTCTTGATTCCTAATATATAGAATCGTCTTTTTACTTTCTCTTTAGGTTTCTAAATTCAATTTAAGTTTGGATGATGAATCTTGAGCCTGTTATAAGATTTTTTTGGTCGACATGGTTATAACAAAGTCGTATTGTAACCACAACTCAGCCTTTGATTATAGCAAAAACCTTAAACCATGACTTATAAGTCAGCCGTAACGTTCCTATAAGTCAGTCGTCAAGTGTAATTTGTTTCGCGACGTTTCGTATTTTGGGCGGGAAATCATTATTCCCGCCCAAAATATGAGACGTTACGAAACAAATTACACTTGACGGCTGACTAATAGGAACATTACGGCTGGCTTATAATCATGGTTTGTAACCGACCACCATCGAAAACGAAGACTACTGGAGCAGATCTGTATCAGATTTTTGATTTTTTAGATCTATGTTGTTTATGAGAGTGATATGTCTATTAATTCCTAATAAATAGACTCGTCTTTTTACTTTCTCTTTCGGTTTCTAAATTCAATTTAAGTTTGGATGATGAATCTTGAGCCTGTTAAGCTTTTTTGGTCGACATGGTTATAACAAAGTCTTATTGTAACCACAACTCAGCCTTTGATTATAGTAAAAAACCTAAACCATGACTTATAAGTCAGTCGTAACGTTCCTATAAGCCAGCCGTCAAGTGTAATTTGTTTCGCGACGTTTCGTATTTTGGGCGGGAAAAAAATCATTTTCCCCCCAAAATATGAGACGTCGCAAAACAAATTACACTTGACGGCTGAATAATAGGAACGTTACAGCTGACTTATAGTCATGGTTTGTAACCAACCACCATCGAAGACGAAAACTACTGGAGTAGATCTGTCTCAGATTTTTGATTTTTTAGATCTAGGTTGTTTATGAGAGTGATATGTCTCTTGATTCCTAATATATAGACTCATCTTTTTACTTTCTCTTTCGGTTTCTAAATTCAATTTAAGTTTAAAATGATGAATCTTGAGCATGTTATAAGATTTTTTGGTCGACATGGTTATAACAAAGTCGTATTGTAACCACAACTCAGCCTTTGACTATAGCAAAAACCCTAAACCATGAATTATAAATCGGCCGTAACGTTCCTATAAGCCAGCCGTCAAGTGTTATTTGTTTTGCGACATTTCGTATTTTGGACAGGAAAAAAATTATTTTGGGCGGGAAAAAAAGATTAAAGTTTTATTCTGAATGGTATAAGTCAGTCGTAACATATGTATAACTCAGTCGTAACGTATGCATAACTCAGCCGTAATGTATGCATAACTCAGCCGTAATGTATGCATAACTCAGCCGTAATGTATGCATAACTCAGTTGTAACGTATGTGTTGGAGATTCGGTGTATGAACTAAAATTATCATATTCAGATGGCGCACCATCTGAGTCGTCAAACATGTAAAAAATGGCTTTCAAATTCATCATCTTCTTCGTCTTCTCTACTTTTCTTACTTTTTTGTTCAACTCTTTCATTTTCTTACAATTTACGGGACTTACCTTTTTCATCTATCTCTCTTTGACTTTTTCTTCTTCTCCAAGATAATGAATCCAATGAGAGAGGGAGCAGCAGGATGTCTTCCGATTTTCAATATTTATAGATCTATGTTTTCTAAGACCCAGTTTCTGGAAACAATAATTACCAGATCCATAAGATGAAGAATAAGATGAAGAATAAGATGAAGAAGATAGATAAAGAAGATGAATAATGAAGAATAAGACACAACGTCTGTAACATAAACCGTTTTTTACTGTTGTAACGTTTTTTATGACATAGCAACTAAGAACTGATGACATGGATGATGACATGGCAAATCGTTATGTCAGCCGACATAGGAAAACATAACTTAGCTAGCGTACCTCAGCCATAACACAAAACGTATGTCAGCCGCAATGTGAATGTTATTCTAGTAATTAATCTTTTCCTAATAACCAGTCGTCAATACGCGGGAAAACAATAAGTCGGCCATATCGTCACCTAAATCAGTTGTCAAGTGAATGTTATTCTAGTAATTAATCTTTCACTAATAGGTCAGCCGTAATAGGACTGAAATTTATGTTAATCCAACTTATTACGGACGATAAAAGGTAACTCAACCATAACAAACTCTCTTAAGTCAGCCAAAAGTTTAGTAACATAGTCGGCCGTTGATCATTGAATCAGCATGCGAAAATATAACTCAACCGTTTCTTAACTACATCTCAGCCGTATTTTCAAAAACCCAGCCAGTCGATGTGTAAGTCAGCCATACCGTGTGTTTCTATGTCAATCGAGATCACATAATTCAGCCAAATTTCTGTTAATCAGCCTTCACAAGGGGCTGGCTTATAGACGTAAGTCAGCTCTTTTCACAGAAATCAACCAAGTTAATTAAATCAGCCACAACGTACGAATAACTCAGTTGTAACGTAGTATGTAACGCTTTGCGGCTGACTTCATTAATTCGCGTCAGCGAATTCCTACGTGGCGACGGTTTTTGGCTGACGTAGCATGAAAAAGTAATGACATTTTTGTAAATACGTTTTTTTGCACAACATGATAGAAATGCATGCTGGGCATTTAAAATGTCAGTATTAAAAAAAAGATTTGTATTGTTCTAGTTTTTTTGTACTAAAATGTATGCTCAATGAGTCAACTTCCCTTTAATAAATGACCATTTTAGCTACAGATTTGCGACTACTGTTATTACTAGATATACAAAATCATATAGTTACAGAATATAAATATAAATAATTATATAGATATATATTTGTTTTATAATTAAAATCGATTTAGTAGTTGAATGGTTTATTAATTTAATCCGGTTTAAAAATTAAAAATTTACTAAATAAATTATATTTATAAATTAAAACTGGTTTACAATTAGATTGGTTTACAATTAAAAACTAAACCTTAACTAAAAAAACTATGCCTAATCTTCTCAGCCGCCTATCGTGTTGTCTTCTCCATCATAGTCGGCGAGGTGAGCAGACGCAAAACGCAGCTGCAACGTCGGAGAGCGTAATCGGTGACGCAGCACAGATATGCCACTGTTGGATCAACAAAGTGAAGAGAAATGAGTGGGCTAAAGCCCATAGCTTTGAAATTTCAAATGACATTATTTTCTCCAATGTCGGAGAGGTTATGCAAAAGTGAGCAATATGTATATGTGTCCACACATACTTTGGTTCAAATGAGTCAAGGGAAGAGATGGCTCCCCACGCGCGTGCTGCCGCCGCCGTCAGGTCGGCTCGGCCGCCGTCAGGTCGGCTCGGCTCGGCGTGGGCTTGGGCTTGGGTTTTGGTTTGGGGTTTTGGTGGAGGTCTCCCGGCCCAATAAAATTCTTTTTAGACCAAGTTAAACTCAATGGTTTTTCCATTTTAATTCTAAAAAAGCATGACGTTTGTGTTTAAACGATGTGTAGTTGGTCTTAAAATGACACGAATGTTATCTGTTCGGAATAGATCAGAACTAGTAAAAAAAGCGAGACGATCTTGCAGAGAAAGTTTCCACTCCCGAGATTTCTGAGATATTTTCAACGTGTGTAACAGTTACGAAAATCTAATCTTCTTCTCTTCTTTAAAAACTTGTCTCCTCTTCATTCATTTCTTAACATTTTTCACAGCAAAAACGAGCAATCAAAATCCCTAAGCATAATTCTATTAGGTGGAGAGTGTGTCGTAGATTTAATAGTTTGTTAGGGACATTCATGGGTGAAGCGTGAATCGTCTATCATGGTTGTATCCTGGGACTCTATTACGTACATGTCTGTCTCACTACGGAACGAATATTAAGAGTTTAGGAAAGAGATTCGTCTAGACTCCATAGTCTATTTGTTGAAAACGTTTTGCTATTTGGTGTTCATTTCCTCTTTTGAATCGTATATTTTCTTAAAATCGCATTGTTTATATCGTTTAAGTCAATTTGGTTTTCCGGCTTCTACAGTCTTAAGTCTTAATCGTTTCTATTATATATAAGCTAGAATCGGATTGATCTTAATACGTTTTTACAAAATGATTTCAAGGATTTAGAAAACATTTATTTTTATGTTCAAACGGTATTTGCAATTTGCTTTACGAACTTCCGCGAAACATTTCTTGCTTATCTAAAAACAGTTTGTGCTTTGCTCTGTAGCTCTATCGCGAAAATTTTTTTGTTACATGAATCATAAATACGTTATAAAAACGATTGGGGCACCGAAATTCGCACTGTAAATTTCCGTTGAATTAGGAACATAGGGTGAACCTAGTTTCCCAGAGGGTCCGAATATCTGCTAAACCACGCCAATCAATCATAATACAAAGTAAAGATAGAAAAATAAAGTAAGAATCGAAAAGAGAGCAAATAGATGTCTTATTCCGAATTGGTGTATGAGTGTTTACAATAGGATATGAGCCTCGGCTATGAGAGCTGTCATCGAGATCCCTAGTTCTAACAGCCTAAGACTGTAAAATCTTAGTTGAGTGGCAGATCGAATAACAAAAACGGAAAGTTGCCTAAATGCTCTAAGTGCTATGTTTTCTCTGAGTAGAGGTTTTCGTGAGTCCCTTGCATCATCACCCTTGAAGTCCTTATATACTCCTCTAGAGGCGGCTTGCTCTTTCCCCTTCTGCCCTTTTTCGAATTTATTGCTTCGCAAAAATATTCTTTTTTTTCCTCGATCTTCATGATTATCTTTGGAAACATAACATTTATCTTCCGAACTTGACATTTATCCCTTCCTGCAAAATAAAAGATAAACCATCATAACGATTGGGCTTGAATTCAGATAAAATCGTGACTGGGCCTTTAGCTGAGTTTAGACCTTCTCGGGCGATTTAATGACTTAGGCGTTTTTACGATTTTATCGAAAGAGCATCCCTCAGACGATGTCTTCTGAGAGTTAGGATCTTTCATATGGGGCATGCGAATCTAGGTGTTTAGTTAACCGTTATCGTCTTACGCGATCGACCCGATCCTTTCACAAGAAAATGAGTTCTTTCGGTTAAGTTCCAATGTCAATCTCGATCCAGACAAAACAAAGATAAGTTCGATCAGGTTTTGAAAGAGGGAGTTATGAGGACGAGGTGGAAATGGATTGATTTATCCAACTTTCCGAATGGGGGAGCTGGATTGCTCGTGATACCTAACTCGCTCATTTGGCGAGTTGGTCATCTTGATCGACCCAACTATAAGTATGTGGAGTGGGTTTCCTCAAACCTTTTTCAAGAATCAAAATATTTTCTCCTCTCTTTCCTTCGTTTTGTAAAAATAAAGTTATGTCTTTGAGAAGAAAGGTTTCCTCAAGGTCTCGTGACGACCGTTCTGTCCCTGATGGTTCCACCTCGCAACACAATGCTGCTGGGCCAAAGGTGGAATTCTCGGCTAACTCGGTTGATCCTGAAGAAGTCGAGGCGTACTGGGCGGCCAAGGGAGAAGTGAAACCTCCCAGACCCGGTACGTGGGCCTTGCCTCCGTTTCATGCCAACCCCGTAGAGGGTTGTCCCAGCAAAAGCTGTCCGAATGGGCTTTCTGCCATCCAGAGCCATTTTCGAGTTCCTGAGTTAGTCGACTTTTGTCTTCTGGAGGCTGGAGAGGTCGCTGCGTTTCCGCCCGAGGGTTACTTCACGTGTTATGAGGTGTACCTGATGCAGTGCCGTTTGTGGTCTCCTATTCCCAAGATCATGGTGCGGCTTCTCGATTGTACCAAGATATCGATTAGTCAAATAAACCCATGTGGTTTACAGCATATTGTCGAGATTCTTATGCTGAGTTACGAATTAGGTATGACCCTCTTTGGAAACTATCTTGATGTTATGCTTAAACCGGTCGGGAAGTTGTCCATAGTTCAATTGAGGCCTTGGTCGGGGATGACGATCATAAGGGAATTCGTGTCGAACTATCATAACTGGCGGAAGCACTTCTTTTTCGTCCGCGTTGACGATGCGTCTGTATAAGTGAATGGCCTCTCCATCTTTAGGACTAAATGGGGTCGGAAAGGTATCCTTGATCAAGTGTCGCCCCCTCTCTCTTTTTTTATTATGGTTTTGGTGAAGTTTGATCTCTAATATATTTTGTTTACATTTTATTTTTTAGAGACTGATATTTTCCCTCCAATTCCGGAAGGTCTGGATACCATCCAAGATTTGCTTCGCGGTCGCCCGTATTTTTGGGAAACTTTTAACCCAAAAAGGGTTTGTCGTGCTGTTGCTCTCCACCGTTCTCGGTACCAGCCAGATCTGCCGATAGAGGAAGGGTCGGAGGCGACCATTAATGGATTTGTTTCGTGCACGGTTCAAACGAGAGAGGAAAGATTGAAGACTCGCAAGGACAAGCACATCGTTATTGAGGATGAAGTGGCTAACGAGCAGTGCTCCTCCGACAATATACTAAGAGACTACCTAAATAGTCATGTAGGCGGGAGTAGTGGTGAACGGGACAATCTCGATGAGCTGCTTGGTTTTGAATATCCTCCGGGCATAGGTGGGTCTAGCGAGACCCCGGAGTTTACCCAAGCGTTGATTACGAGCTTTTTTATTATGAGATACTTTGCAGTGTCTCCTTATGATGAACCGAGCACTTGACTTGAGCTGCCAGGAGGCACGCATGGCTCAGTTCAGGGCTGAGATAGCCAACAATGAGATTGCTCATCTGAGAGATGAGTTGGAAATTTCTCGTCTTCGTGAGAGAAAATCGGTCGCGACGGATGTTTACTGAGCTTATAGGCGAGGGAAGAGAGAAATTGCTGAAGTCATGAAAACCGGTCGCGAAAAGTTCTCGTATGAATTCGAGGAGCTTACGAAGGGTTATAAGGACTTCGGGGATTTTTGCGAGTGTCGCGGCGCTGTGGGAAGACTATACCTCACGCAGGCCCCTGATTATTTATTTGGTGCCGAAAAACTATACCGGGCGCATGAACGAGAGGGATATGGACTTTATGATTCCTAAGATCAAGGAGAGGATTTGGGAACAGTGGTACCCCATTCCTGTTTCTCCCGATAGGGTGATGGCCGAGGCGGGGACTGCTGATGAGACGGGTGAGGTAAACCAGTCGACAGCTCCTCTGGATGTCAATGATTATTCGCTCGGTAGATCAATGATCGGGTGCTTTGATTTTGATGAGTAATCGCGAGGTCAAGACTGATTCGGGAATGCGTTCTTCTGCGCTATTGTATGTTTCTTTTTGTTTGTTGTCGGCCGACTATGGTCATATTTAGCGAGACTGGCTGAGTGTGGCCTTGAATCCCTATCTTTTATTAGCTTTCATTTGAACAATGTTTTTTGTGATAATTGGGTGTTTAAAAAGATGTTTTGAATTTGTTTATTGTAGAAAGAAAACTCGAGTTGTCATCTCGACTTTCTCCCTTTTTGCAGATCATCCTATTCGTTGTTCGTATGAGATGTTCTGGGAGTTTTTCAAAGTTTTCGAGAACATTTAGATACGGATGAAGAGACATGCTTTTACAATCTCGTATATTTTTGATATCATGCCTTGAGACGTTTGAGACTAGTGAGCTGGGTTTAAGGCTTTGCGATGACTAATCGGCTTTCGATTTGCCTGTTTTGGTTTTAACCTGACTCCATTCCGATGTAAAGTCCGCGATGAGTTGTCGGCTTATATGACTTGTCTGGTCAGAATCGAGCATCTCTTCAGGGACAATTTTAAGTCTCGCAAAAGTGCTGACCAAAATTTTGGATTTCTGTTATAGTGCTCTATTTATCCAAGTCGGATGTGAGAGGATCTGTCCTTAGGACAGACCTGGGTACGTTCGTTTAAGACGGCTAAAGTGCTCAGCAGGGCCAATTGCCGAGTGTTTGATAGTTTTGAATGTACTGGGGTGTGTTCTCGAAAATTCAGACGACGTCTCGCCTATTTTTTAGAAAATTTACTTTGCGTAAGTAATGATTTGAGCATATGGGACCAGGGTCTCGTGCTTCGGTCGGGAAACGAAATTGATGATTCGACCGAGATAAGATAGTGTGGAGTTGATCCAATTCGAGGCTAAACGATTTTTCGCGAGTTTCCGTTTCTGGAATGGTGTGATAATCATTTTGCACGTGTATGGATGTATAACATAATGTTTCTTTGCGGGATGATAGAAATTTACGAAATTATAAATAAATCTTTATTGCCGAAAAAGTTTTAAAAATTTCTAGTAGAATTCAAAAATGGTTGGGTGGTTGACGACCGTGAAGTCGACGATCTTGGTGACTTCTTCTGCCACAATGAGTAGTTTGATCGATCCGAGGGTCACTGACGTCGTGCAAGAGAAACCGATTAGCATATTAGGTAATGGTACAACTTCCCCTAACTAGATGTTCATCCTTTTGAGAGTGTCGCGAAAGATGACATTGACCGTACTTCCCGTGTCGATGTGAACCCTAGCGACCTCGAACTATCATAGTTCAATTGAGGCCTTGGTCGGGGATGACGATCATAAGACGGTCGGGAAGTTGTCCATAGTTCAATTGAGGCCTTGGTCGGGGATGACGATCATAAGGGAATTCGTGTCGAACTATCATAACTGGCGGAAGCACTTCTTTTTCGTCCTCGTTGACGATGCGTCTGTATAAGTGAATGGCCTCTCCATCTTTAGGACTAAATGGGGTCGGAAAGGTATCCTTGATCAAGTGTCGCCCCCTCTCTCTTTTTTTATTATGGTTTTGGTGAAGTTTGATCTCTAATATATTTTGTTTACATTTTATTTTTTAGAGACTGATATTTTCCCTCCAATTCCGGAAGGTCTGGATACCATCCAAGATTTGCTTCGCGGTCGCCCGTATTTTTGGGAAACTTTTAACCCAAAAAGGGTTTGTCGTGCTGTTGCTCTCCACCGTTCTCGGTACCAGCCAGATCTGCCGATAGAGGAAGGGTCGGAGGCGACCATTAATGGATTTGTTTCGTGCACGGTTCAAACGAGAGAGGAAAGATTGAAGACTCGCAAGGACAAGCACATCGTTATTGAGGATGAAGTGGCTAACGAGCAGTGCTCCTCCGACAATATACTAAGAGACTACCTAAATAGTCATGTAGGCGGGAGTAGTGGTGAACGGGACAATCTCGATGAGCTGCTTGGTTTTGAATATCCTCCGGGCATAGGTGGGTCTAGCGAGACCCCGGAGTTTACCCAAGCGTTGATGACGAGCTTTTTTATTATGAGATACTTTGCAGTGTCTCCTTATGATGAACCGAGCACTTGACTTGAGCTGCCAGGAGGCACGCATGGCTCAGTTCAGGGCTGAGATAGCCAACAATGAGATTGCTCATCTGAGAGATGAGTTGGAAATTTCTCGTCTTCGTGAGAGAAAATCGGTCGCGACGGATGTTTGCTGAGCTTATAGGCGAGGGAAGAGAGAAATTGCTGAAGTCATGAAAACCGGTCGCGAAAAGTTCTCGTATGAATTCGAGGAGCTTACGAAGGGTTATAAGGACTTCGGGGATTTTTGCGAGTGTCGCGGCGCTGTGGGAAGACTATACCTCACGCAGGCCCCTGATTATTTATTTGGTGCCGAAAAACTATACCGGGCGCATGAACGAGAGGGATATGGACTTTATGATTCCTAAGATCAAGGAGAGGATTTGTGAACAGTGGTACCCCATTCCTGTTTCTCCCGATAGGGTGATGGCCGAGGCGGGGACTGCTGATGAGACGGGTGAGGTAAACCAGTCGACAGCTCCTCTGGATGTCAATGATTATTCGCTCGGTAGATCAATGATCGGGTGCTTTGATTTTGATGAGTAATCGCGAGGTCAAGACTGATTCGGGAATGCGTTCTTCTGCGCTATTGTATGTTTCTTTTTTGTTTGTTGTCGGCCGACTATGGTCATATTTAGCGAGACTGGCTGAGTGTGGCCTTGAATCCCTATCTTTTATTAGCTTTCATTTGAACAATGTTTTTTGTGATAATTGGGTGTTTAAAAAGATGTTTTGAATTTGTTTATTGTAGAAAGAAAACTCGAGTTGTCATCTCGACTTTCTCCCTTTTTGCAGATCATCCTATTCGTTGTTCGTATGAGATGTTCTGGGAGTTTTTCAAAGTTTTCGAGAACATTTAGATACGGATGAAGAGACATGCTTTTACAATCTCGTATATTTTTGATATCATGCCTTGAGACGTTTGAGACTAGTGAGCTGGGTTTAAGGCTTTGCGATGACTAATCGGCTTTCGATTTGCCTGTTTTGGTTTTAACCTGACTCCATTCCGATGTAAAGTCCGCGATGAGTTGTCGGCTTATATGACTTGTCTGGTCAGAATCGAGCATCTCTTCAGGGACAATTTTAAGTCTCGCAAAAGTGCTGACCAAAATTTTGGATTTCTGTTATAGTGCTCTATTTATCCAAGTCGGATGTGAGAGGATCTGTCCTTAGGACAGACCTGGGTACGTTCGTTTAAGACGGCTAAAGTGCTCAGCAGGGCCAATTGCCGAGTGTTTGATAGTTTTGAATGTACTGGGGTGTGTTCTCGAAAATTCAGACGACGTCTCGCCTATTTTTTAGAAAATTTACTTTGCGTAAGTAATGATTTGAGCATATGGGACCAGGGTCTCGTGCTTCGGTCGGGAAACGAAATTGATGATTCGACCGAGATAAGATAGTGTGGAGTTGATCCAATTCGAGGCTAAACGATTTTTCGCGAGTTTCCGTTTCTGGAATGGTGTGATAATCATTTTGCACGTGTATGGATGTATAACATAATGTTTCTTTGCGGGATGATAGAAATTTACGAAATTATAAATAAATCTTTATTGCCGAAAAAGTTTTAAAAATTTCTAGTAGAATTCAAAAATGGTTGGGTGGTTGACGACCGTGAAGTCGACGATCTTGGTGACTTCTTCTGCCACAATGAGTAGTTTGATCGATCCGAGGGTCACTGACGTCGTGCAAGAGAAACCGATTAGCATATTAGGTAATGGTACAACTTCCCCTAACTAGATGTTCATCCTTTTGAGAGTGTCGCGAAAGATGACATTGACCGTACTTCCCGTGTCGATGTGAACCCTAGCGACCTCGAGATCTCCTATGACGAGATCAATTACGAGTGGATCACAATGTGGCTGATTGATTCCTCCGGCCTCTTCTTCATCGAAAGTGATTGCTCTTTTCGGAGTGTCACTGGTCATGGGCCAGATTGGTGAATTTGCGCTTGTCTCGGCATTACGCAGATAAGCTTTGATGGTCGAGACGGTATCGGTGCAGAATTGCGATATGCCGATGATCATGTTTACCCTGCGACGGTTGCTATCGTTGCCCTTCTTGTCCTACCTTCTTCCGTGCTTTTCTCCCGATTGGTCCCCTTGGGAAGGTTTCTACTTTTAGGAGTCATGTCGTTTCGGGGGGCGGTCCGAATCGTGAATGAGATCTTTCACGCTGGAGACTCCGACGTGTTCTTTGAAGAGCAGCTCCGCGGCCAATCTCGCACCGAGAACTTTGCAGATAATGGTTGAGTGTCTGCACGTTCGGGTCCACGTGTTACCCCTCGTCCGTCCTTGCTCCAATCCGGAGTTAATATCGTAGCTATGCTCTCCCTGCGTTTCTCCGTCTCCGCGCTGGACGCTTTTGTCGTTGTGAGGGTTTTTTTAATTTCTGATCCGACCCCGGATCTTTCGACGCATTCTTCGTTGGCTTCCATTTCTGGGACAAGACCTTTGTCTCTTCTTCGATGATGCTGTAGTCCGTGGCTTTGTAAATCGCGTCCTTGATTGTACGCGGCTTTTCCAAAGTTATCCACTTCTTGAACTTCGACTTGGACCAGAGCGTTTTTCGAAGTGCGTCTACCGCGACTTTGTCGCTTATCCCGCTGACTCTAGCCATGAAGATTTTGAACCGTTTTATGAAGTCGTGGAGAGTTTCCTCCTCTCCCTAGGACAAGCTCCAGAGGTCCACGTTGGAGGTTTCTCAATCTATGAACATTGAGTATTTTTTGAGGAATTCTGAGGCGAGCTGGCATAAGCTTTTGATGGAGTTTTGCCTGAGGCGAGAGAACCATTCTAGCACTGCTCCGCGGAGGTTTTCTACGAAGAGGCGGAATTCACCGGTGTCTCTCTCATTTTCTCTGAACCTAGCTCTACCCATCGCAACCTGAAAAGCCTGTAGGTGTGCCTTAGGATCAGTAGTTCCATCGTATGGCATCACTTTGACCTTCCCAAGATCCGAAACCCTGGTTTCAGTGATACGAGTAGTAAAAGGTATTTTATGAGCCTCTTCGAGCAGCAGATCGATCTATCATGCGGTGCTAGTAGTGTGGTGGATTTGGGACTTCACCGCCCTAACTTCGGCCACCATTTTCATGAGATCATCGCAGAGTCGCCGATTTCAGAACTCTTGCTAGCAGATTTCTGACTTTGTCGAGGTTTGCTGTGAGTGTTTCGAGTTTGCTCACCGGCCAGTTATTTATGTTCACTCCAGAAGATAGCTTCTTCCTCTTCGTTCATAGGGTTGTCGAAATGGGATTCACCCGAGCCGCTCGACTCCTTGTCCAGCGCGGATGTATGTCTGCGTCTTTGTCGTGGGTTTGGACTGACTGCTAGATTCCACGTCAACGCGTTCAATTTCTCCTCCTTTTTATCTTCTTCAATAGGAGGAAGATCTCTCGGGTTCTTCCATGTTGCCGCGGGGGTTACTTCATCGGGATTTTGTCCATACAGTTTTCCATGCGCGTTGTCAGACCAGTCTAAAGGTGTTGCAAAGTCAAGTGTTCTTCCGCGGATTTGGGTTGTTCGACGCGGAAAATGGCTATGTTCCTCGCTGTAAGGGTTTCAACCTGTTTAGCGAGGGAGTTCATGACCTTATCCTGTTCTGCCGACTTCTTCTCAAAACTCGAGAACATCTTCTTCACCTCCTCGAACATTGCGGTGTTTTCATCGACGATGACCGCAGTGACGTTCGTCGCTGGAGTGTTTTCAACGTTTTCGTCGACAACGCTGTTGTCACGAGGCTGTTGGTTGTTGAAGTCTAACATGCTTTGATTGAGTGTTGATGGCTGAGAGTTAGATTGATCCGTACCCCCCTCCTTCTAGCGCCAAATTGTGGAAACCAAAATTCGCACTGTCAATTTCCGTTGAATTATGAACGTAGGGCAAACCCTAGTTTCCTAGAGGTCTCAGATATCTGCTAAACCAAACGACAATCAATCAGAATACGAAGTAAAGATAGAAAAATAAAGTAAGAATCGAAAAGAGAGCAAATAGATGTCTTATTCTGAATTTGCGTATGAGTGTTCACAACAGAATATGCGTCTTGGCTATGAGAGCTGTCGGCGACATCCCTAGTTCTAACAACCTAAGACTGCAAAACCCTAGTTGAGACCCACCTCGAATAAAAAAACGGAAAGTTGCCCAAATGCTCTAAGTGCTATGTTTGCTCTGAGTAGAGATTTTCGTGTGTCTCTTCCATCATCACCCTTGAAAAGCGCTGATGCAACAGCAACAACCTCTGCAACAATGACACATATCCTTCTAGTGGGAAACGTTGTTGATGAAACCACACGTCGTAGCCTGTTCGGTGCTAGTCTCTATCAAACGGGTTCTATTCAAATAACCACAAGTGCTCCGGTTGCAGTTCCAACTCCTCCGACTGTACCAAGCTTGTTCACTCAAGGATTAATGGTAGACAATTTTGATTGCAGAGGCTTCAAAACGTGGCAAAAGAAGATGATGTTCTTCCTAACAAGAAGAAGAAAAAGAAGAAGTTTGATATATCATGCTATACATGTTAAAATTCAAATAAAAAGATTAGACTGCGTATACTATTATGTTTCAATATGCTTTTAATAAATACAAAAATTGATGTATTACGCTTTACATGTAAAGAAAAAGTATGAGTCTTTACTCCAAACTATAAAAATATATGTTATCATTGGCTAGGAATGAAAATTCTCAACAAATCAAGGTCGAGCATAAAATTCTAGGAATGTTGTTGCAAATCTTACTAGTACCTCAATGGAAATGAGATTCCATATCCATATGTTTCAATATTGGGTTACCCCAAACTCAAGGTAGATCAAATAATGCAGTATGGGTAATTGTCGACAGGTTGACGAAAGTAGCGCACTTATTACCTAAGAAGAAAACTAACAAGATACAAGTATTGGCAGAGGTATACCTGGACCAGATTGTGAAGTTACACAGTGTGTCAACAGAGATAGTCTTATATGTTAAAATGTTTCTCAAATAACATATAAAAAATATGTAAAGTATATTAGGTATATGAAATAAGTTAGTAAATAACAACCGTCTAACTATGTAGACAATATCTATTAACTCCCAAAAAGAGAAGTTTGACTATATCATGCTATACATGTTAAAATAAAAATAAAAAAAATCTTTGACTGTGTATATTATTATATTTCAATATGCTTTTAATAAATAAAAAAATCGATGTATTACGTTTTACCCGCCGCTGCCGTAAACCCTCCGGGCCCTTAGTGGTTCAGATTGTGGGGGCGGTGGTCGGCGCTAGTCGGGTCCCTACGGGGTCCCGGATACCCGGGTTAACAAAAAAAAGAAAAAAAAAAAACATATATATTTCTTGACTCCAAAATATAAAAATATATGTTACTATATATTATCTTAAAGAACATATTATTAGCAAATATTGAAGATTTTTTATGGTCAATATATAAAGACAAGATTGGATGAGATTTCCTCACCAAAATCACATATACATAGAGTTCTTTTTTTGCAAAGCTAAAACAGTATTTTTTTAACATCTCTAAAACTGCATTGAACATCTTTTCTACTCAATTTAACTAAAATTTGAAAATATTATGGATATTTTGAAAACTTGTGTGACTCTTTTTTGGATTGTAATACTAGCAATTGCATTGTCCAACTACAACGCTTTGGCGGTATCAGGTATAGTAAAAATAGTTTGTTATTTTCGATTATTATTCATAAAGACAACAATCGAACATTTTCACAAAAGATATAGATGTACATGAAGTCATTTCTATGTGTACATTTTTTTTTGTTTATTAAGAAGTTAAACAAAAACTTAGTAGGACTATACATACATTAACATCGAGTTCTACATGTGTAGTTATCAAGCCAGCAGAATCTGTTCGTTGCATTGCAAAATGTGATGCAACATATCACGGTTTGGAATGCTTAAATGGCTGTATGATGGCAGGGTTCGATGAAGGAGACTGTGATCCAAAAACTCAAATATGTTGTTGCATACAGGGATAAAAATCTATAATCCTCCTAGTGATCGATTATTGGAGCGTCGTATTATGTTGTTTAAACTTCTTTATATGTGACTCTTTATTGTTATTCTGTAATGCACATGATAATTAATCGAGGAAAATAAACATATTTTATTATACTACCCCTTTTATAGCTTAACTATAATATTATATGGGCATACACACAAGTTGTTGCGTGCATATGTTAGCTTTAGTTATTTGAATATAAAATAATTATAATATCGGCTATGCAAGAAGTGTTATGGGAATTTAGAATTGAATAAAACAACCAACAAAACATAAATTTCTATGAAAAGCATATGTAATCTTGGATAATGAATTCATTGTCCTGTTCTGCACCTGTGGATGATAGACAATCTTGAAATCTTGACATATGTCTTTTAACAAAACTAACTCTTTCAGTTTAGACAAAAAACTTGGCAATGCTCCGGGTTCTTGAATCACTGAACGCAGATCTTTACAATCTATCCCAAAAAGCTGACATGTTGAAAATTGAAATATACTTTCCATAACCCAAACTAGTGTATTTAGCTCCGTGTACAAAAAGTGATAAGTGTCTCTTTTTGCTCCTTAAGCTCAATATCTCCTCTCTTCATGAATCGTCTCTCTAGAGTCATTCATATTCGATTAACGGTGTGCTAGAAGTCCATGATCCACCCACTAAAAAAAAGCTCTATAAGCATAAGGCTCGAGATATCATTGCTTGATGTAGTGATTGAGCATCTTCTGAATTGTTTATATTTTTTGAAACAATGCTTTGCATTCCCCTTTAATATCTTTTACTAGTTCTAAAGAGTCTCTGGTCATGCCTCTAAATAATCTATCATTACGAGTATTTTAGAAATACTAGATTATCCATAGATAAGGCTTACTATCTATTACCGGGTCCTCAATATCATTTATTCCCCAAAACAGATAGTCCAAATTATTATACACACTTTTAATAAGAAAAATAAATAGACATGAAGGATTTGCTGATAATGCCCATGTTTGTAATGAAAGTGGACACTTTTAAACGGCATGATTAATAGATTCATCAGCCTCTCCACACTGAAGATAATTATTTTCACATTGCATATAACAACGTGTAAAGTTCCTCGTAACCATTAAATGTCATGTTACAATCTCCCATATGAGATGATGTATCTTTTGTGGAGCATTGATTCTCTAAGCTAAGGCTTGATGCTTTTTGATAGTAGGTTCAGTTACCGTAACTATGCGCCACCAAGTCCTTGTGCCAAAAAACAAATTTCGCTAACCACTACGACTTCTGGACCATGAAATCCACATGATCCCATGATCTCATACGGCCCAGAGCCTAAGGAACGACATGTATCTTTTGATTAGTTATGACTAGATATCTACTTCAGAGTTAATACCTGTTTCATGCCAAAACGATCTGGAAAAGGCATTTAAAAATCGGTGTCCTACAAATGATAGACATGCTGATAAGGAATGATCCTGATCAATCAAAGTGCACTTGTTATCTCCGGACTTCACTTGTGAAACTTAAAGATAAGAGGCAAACTGTTGGGGATAAATAATTCAGGGAGTTATTACTCATGCATAGGACCCCAGTCTTCAACACCTGTTTGGATAATCCCAGCTCCAGACCCCAGTCAATTCATGCCTCTGGGTAAATTAAAAATTTCTATTAAAGGGGAATTATTCCATACTTCAGGATGTGGAAGCATTTAACCTAACTTCCGACTAAGAACAATCAGGGATACCTAAACCTAAGAAAAATGGATCTACTATTCAAAACATCAACTATAGAGTTAGACGGTTGTAACTAGGGTTCCTAATCCAAATTGTTAGAGTCTTAGCTCTAAAGATCAATAAAACATTACTTTTGATCATTTTTCCTTCTTGTTATTACTTACTTCACACAACTGATCATTAACTAAATCTCTAGCAGGTCTAAATCCACCAGAGATATCTTGTTATGGGCTGGAAGAAGTAACTATCTCTTTTTCTTTCCTCGAGAATCGACGGAATGAAGCCATATTTTCATTCAACACGGTAAATCGGAGATTTCCACAGCGCCGTCATATCGGAAATAATTAATAAGAAAAAGTGAGAGAAAGAGAGTTGAGAGTTACCTTTATACGTGAGAGAAAATAAAAAAAAATGACGACTCAACTCGTTATGTATAGAAAGAGCGCACGAGAAACGGAATGACATTAATATGTGGGAGTATATGGGTATCTGTATATGTACCCACTTCCCCTGTTTTAGAGAGAGGGACATATGAACTTGTCTTGCGACAAGTTGCCTACATACCCCTTTCGAGGATCGATTTGTCTCTTAGTTCAGTGTGTTACCGTGTTTTTTTTTTACTTTTTGGCTTAATTGCATCGAACGTTTTAGTTGTGACCACTGTTACTGAATCGGGAACTTCTTCCGGAGAATTTTCTGAGTTGTCTAAAGCGTTCGGCTCAGAAGCTTGAATTCTTTCTTTGTTTGGAGTCGTTGCGTGAGTTGATTATTCTGGGTTAACCTTTGTCTAGACGTTTTCAGCCATAGACTGAGTTGTTTTGTGACCTTGGAATTACCATGGATGTAGTTGCGATTTTATGTAGCTTGTGCTCGGCTAGGAAACAGAGGAGCAGCTGTTTTGGCATCCTCAAATTGTCGGTGTTCCGTTTGGAGTTGGAAACTTGAGGTAGAGATGGTATGTTGATGAGACGGCTCTCATGGAGTTTATCCTAGGCGTTCATTGCGTTATAGATCGCTGCGTGATTTACTACCAAAAAATCGACGATCTTTGTGACGCCTTCGGCCAGAATTGGGAGCTTGATTGATCAGAGAGTCACTGTCGTCGAGCCAGGGAAACCATTTAGTGATTTTAGACCTGGGACAACCTCGGATAAGTCAATGTTCATTCTTTTGAGAGTTTCTCGGAAGATGATATCAGCAGTGCTTCCCTATAATTTTGGCAACGTTGAGATATCTGATCATGATTTCGCTCATGACTGCATCGCTGTGAGATTTGTCGATTCAAAAAGTTTATGTTCCTCAAAAGCAGTTACATGAGGTCGATAGGTGGAGACTAGTTCATGCTTGATTCAGATTTTTGCTGATAATCTTTTATTGAAGAAACAGTATCATGGGAGTATTTTTATTCTCCGATGATCATGTTAATTATGCAATGATTTTTTCTTTTGTTCCATCGTCTGGATTTCTCCTACGTTTACAGTTCTCACTTATTTGATTCCCTTGGGGTGCATTTCCTGTTGGATGTGGTTGTTCGAACTTAGCCGGCTGTTCACTTTCACGAACGAGGTCTTTAATTCTGGTTATGTCAGATATCGCTCCTGCGAGTAACTTTGCTATCAATCTAGCACTTAGAACTTTGCATTTTTTGTTTGAGTGGCTGCTAGTTTGATTAAACTGGCGGAAGGCGTTTTCGACGAAAGCGACGTTTCGAGTCCAAGTGTTTCCTGAGGTTTTTCCTCACTCAGATGCGGTCTGAATGGCATAGTTATGCGCTCCTTGGACGTTTCAACCTTTGTGACGGACGTACTTGTCATACAAGAGGTCTTCTTTTTAAATCGTGGCTTCGAGGCAGCGTTTTTTCTTAGTGCTTTCGGAGGTTTATGTTTTCGCGACAAGACTTTCATCTCTTCTTCGTTCATGATAAAGTATGTTGCTCGATGGAGGGTGTCTTGGATCGTATGCGGTTTTCCTAGTGCGGCCCAGCTTCTGAATTCAGACTTGACCAGGGTGATTTATTTACAATATCCAAAGCTATTTTGTGATTCATTTTGCCAAACTCTCGACATTATGGCTTTGAACCTAGTCATGAAGTATTGTAGAGATTCTTCTTTGTTTTGAGCTAAGTCCAAAAGGCCCACGTCAGAGATTTCTCGATCCATGAACATAAAGTAATGTTTGAAAACGCCGAGGAGAGATACCGGAAATTTTTGATGAAAGTTTGCCTTAAGTGAGAAAACCATTCGAGCGCTGCTCCTTGGAGATATTCGACGAAAAGGAGGTAGTAGCATGTGTCTCTTTTGCGCTCCCTAAGTCTGGCCCATCCCATTGCAATCCAAAAGGACTGCAGATGCGCTTTGGGATCGGTTGTTCGAGTTTTAGACTTTCTCGGGCCGTTTTTTGACTTAAGCGTTTTTGCAATTTTACCGAAAGAGCATTCCTGAGACGACGTTGTCCCTGGTGAGAGTAAGGATTTTTAGCATAGTGCAGAAAATTTTAGGTGTTTAGTTACCCGTTACCGTTTTACACGATCGATCCAAACTTTATACAAGGGGGAGAGTTCTTATGGTAAAGTTCCAACGTCAATCTCGATCGAGACGAAACAAAGATGAGTTCGATCAAGTTTCGAAGGAGGGAGTTACGAGGATGAGACGAAAATGGATTGATTGATCCAATTCGCCGAACGGGCGAGTTGGATTGCTTGTGCTACCCAACTCGCCAAACGGGCGAGTTGATTGTTTCGTTCGATCCAACTTGCCCGTTCGGTGAGTTAGATTGGTCCAACTAGCCGAACAGGCGAGTTGGTCGGTCTGCACTGCCCAACTCGCCCGTTCGGCAATTTGGTCGGCCAGTCCAGCTCACCGAACGGGTGAGTTGGTCTGCCTGCACTGCCCAAGTCGCTCGTTCGGCGAGTTGGACTGGTCCAACTCGCCGAACAGTCCAACTCGCCAAACGGGCAAGTTGGTCGGCTTGTGTGGTTCAAATCGTTCGTTCAATGAGTTGGACGTCTTGCTCGGCCAACTTCTCCGTTCGGTGAGTCGGATGATCGAGTCCTTCAGTCGTTTCGTTGTCTTGACGCTCGGGGACACGTCGACCCGAGGTCTAGGAAAAACTCTTCTTGATGGCTTACTGTGCAGACCATTCCTTCATGGTTAGCCGAAACTTGACTTTGATTTTCCCGTTCCCACTTTTTCGAGATACTATCTCTTTTTCACAAAAAGTATATTTCTCGGTAGGTTTCTAACATTGATTTTCTCGTAACCGATTTTGACCCCAACATCAAGTCCAGCTCATTTGCAAAATCAATGGCTTCGAAGTATGATGTGCCCTCAAAATATTCTGTGAGATTTACTTCTTTATCTTTGCCTTTCATGGATTCTCGATATAACTTAACCAGATGTGGGGGAGTACGACAGGTACGGGACCAATATCCTTTGTATCCACATCTGTAACATGCAGTTTCGTGTTTCTGAGTTGTATCCACTTGGGTTTTTTTACCCTTAGAAACTTGTTCAGATCTAACACTTTTGTTAGATCCCTTCTATTTGGGATTGTAAGTTTTTCCACATTTGTTGTTGAAACGGCGACCATGACCCTGGCTGATTTGGATTCTCCTCTTTGAGTTTTCCATCATCGTAGATTCACTTTAGGGAATGCCTTGGCTCCCGTAGGTCGGGAATTGTGGTTTTCAATCAGAAGCTCGTTGTTCTTTGCAGCCAACATGAGCTCGACCATCAATTTAGAAAATCACGTGTACCCACATTTTCTGTAAATTTTGGGTAGGAAGTGAAGTTGTTTGTGGAAAGGGTTGTATGTCTTGTTCATCATTTTTTCTTGAGAGACAGGGTTACCACAATACTTCAGTAGTTAAACTATCCTCAGAATGGCGGAATTGTATTCCTCAACTTTTTTGAAATCCTGAAACCTCGGATTTTCCACTCTTCTAGAGTGTGAGGGAGATTGATTTCCTTATGGTCATCGAACATTTTTTTAAAGCTTGCCACAGTTCAGCA
The DNA here is from genome assembly GCA_905132765.1 of Moricandia arvensis. Classification (NCBI taxonomy): domain Eukaryota; kingdom Viridiplantae; phylum Streptophyta; class Magnoliopsida; order Brassicales; family Brassicaceae; genus Moricandia; species Moricandia arvensis. The sequence goes on from CAJHQP010000163.1 coordinate 155,946, forward strand.
GGGTCCTCTATGCTCGCATAGTCATGCGTAACATTCTTATCGAGGTGTTTCTTCAGGAAAATTATCGCTTCAGCCTTATGCTCAAGCGACGAATTGTTACCCATTATAATCATCTCGGTTAACTTTTTAACCACCAGATAAGGTTTCACGTTGGTGACCCATCCGACATAATTTTCACCAGTTATTTGAGAGACGTAAACTGAAGATGCTCGATTCTTGCCATTTGTATTTCAAATTGCAGAGTGATCGTGCTGATAACGTGTTATAAAAAGATTTAAAATTTTATTAGATCAGCAAATTTAAATAAAAGCAAAATTTTATACTCGTAGGAAGAAGTTAATACTGATATAAGATCAATTACTACACAGGAAGAATTCTTATAAGGAGGGAGAAAAGAATGGATGATGCGAGTTACAATCGAACGAAATCGTTCGTATATATAGAAGTGAAAAAATAAGTCACTGTACGCGCATAGTGACGGTGGACTCCACTCAAATTTTTTTCACACGATCATTTCAATGATCGGTGCGGGCATTGTTGACAATATTTTTCATCATGTTTGTAACACTTTTGACCTTTTTTACACAATAGAGCTCTTTAGTCACTGTTAAAAAAATCATAAACCATAATTACCCTTATTTGTTATTCTTCTTCAACCTCTTTTCTTCTGTTTCTATGAGACTGTATAGCTAAAACCAATTCTTTTTAAAGTCTTAATTGTTGTGTTTCAAGATTGAAAATTGATGTGGGTAGTCTGTAAAAAAATGTATCAACCCCCGTACTATGAGGTTGAGAAAAAAGAGATAAGGTCTGGTTGACAGCTTTGATCTGTTGGGAAAGATGAGTAGATTAACTTTCGCCCAAAAATATTGTTGTTATCAAAGATTCTCGATTTAGCCTTCTTTGATGGCAAAGTCAAATTCTACGACGACACAAGGATTTAGGCCAATGGTCCAGCCGGGGAGATTATGGGTCATGCGATTTGTGAGCTGGATTACCAGACATCGCCTCTCAACCAAGATCTTTTGTATTGGTCACTTTGTCACATCTCGGTTCCAGGTCCAATAATTATTAAGGAGGTCTGTGATGTTATGACCCATATAGACAAAATCCTAGGTTTTCCCTTTCTTCTTCTATAAAAGACAGGCAAACCCTTAAATTCTCTCCAGAGAAAGAAAAATGTAAGGGAGCCATGTCAGACTGAAGAGATAGTAGCCGTTGATGGAGGAGAAGCCACAGCGAACCATTGGAAAACTGCCAGCCGCGGCATAGCCTCATCGGAGAGGAGATCTTACCGTGTTTCAGTCCCTTCTCGTCGTTTCTTTGAGTCTTCCAATCTTTATATTCTAGCTTCAACAACTAATAAGGGTAAGGAAACCCTAAACTCTCTCTTTATTATTTCTTGTCTTTCTCTTCTTCTGATCACTGATCTACGGTGTAGGTGGAAACAAACTTTTGTACTTGTAGATCTGGTTCGTGAGGAGTTATAGAACGCAAATCGACTTCATTTCATCTCTTGATTCGCAGATCTAGGCTAAGGTGAGGGCTTATTGCAGTCTCTATCTCCTCCTATCATTATCTCATCATGGTATAAGTATCTAGGTGGATCATTCATCCTTACATGTAGTTGTTTCGCTAAATATATATATATATATATATATATATATATATATATATATATAATATACATGTGACATATACCTTGATGTCTGATGTGTGAAAGATATAGATCTGATTCTAGGTTGTTAAAAGATGGTTGAATGATGTTTGAGGATTGTATGAGTTGATTGCATTGATTGAGGTTATGGCATATGTCAGTGGTGTATATGAGTTAGAGAAAGGCTTAAGATCTATGTGTGCCAGTGCAACGTGGTGGAGGTACGTATATCTCGAGCATTGTATCGTTTCTTGACTACATCATGTGGTGACCGCGTGAGTTGGCATGATTCATCGCCAGAGCGGGCATACAGCGTGCATGTGTGTTGTTGAGAACTTGGTGGCGGATCACGAGTGAACTGGTGTTGGTAACGTGATGTGGAGGCGTTGAACTCACGGTACCCCTGATGTAGGTGGTGAGCTCTCACGCGACAACATGAAGAACACGAGTGCTGATTAAACTGGCGTGGTATCATGTTGACACCATCGAGGTTTATCCTCGTTTCTTGTTGAATGTTGTTGTTTATTGGATGCTTAAGTTAGATACGTATGCTGTGTTGTGTGATGATAGATGGTGATTTATTCCGGGGCTCCTAGATCTTTCCTCACTGAGTATTTGTTGAAATACTCACCACTTTTCTTTTCAGGTGAGATTACAGAAGTGCAGGAGTAACCGTCTCGGTGTTGTGCTGGATTTTGGGTTATTGGTTTTCATTGTGTTATTTCATTATATGACTTGGTACTTTGTTTTAAGTGTTTCTTATTCGTTTTAAGTGCGGTTTTTGTAAGACTTTTGGATTCGATCCTTGTGGATAAGATTTGCATTGACCTTTTAAGTGTTCATTGTGGGTGAAAGCAATGTGAATACATGATGTCTCTTTTAAGTAAGAGGTGGGCGTGACAAGTGGTATCATGGCTTAGTTTATGGCGCCCAATCCTAACCCGGGAGGTTGTAGAAGGGGAAACATTTTTGTCTGATTTCAGAATATACCTTACGAGCTTTGAAAACTTTCAAATTTCTAATGATGTTTTGGTTTCAAGAAAAACAAATGGGGGTTTCAAAATTTACAGTCTAGAGCACCATCGAGACCACTTTTTAACTTTGAACTCATTCGTTTGTCCTTCATGTACAGTGAAAGATCTTTTCTTAAGTTTTTGTAACCGTTTGTCCCCAAACAGATAGAGACCGCAAAAACCGAGTTGCTGAAGTCTACCAGAATGAATGTCCCCATCCTCATGAAAGTCGTTGAGCTAAGGGTAAATCTAGTGGAGATGGAGTTAAACCACTATGAGGTGATCTTAGAAATAGATTAGTTGATTTATCACAAAGCCGAGATGGATTTCCCAAAGGTGTGCGCCTACATCCCAACTAAAGGAGAAAATGTTTTCCAAGGGATAAAGAGACGCACTGGAACCATGTTTTATCGATGATGTAAGAAAAATAATTACTAGGAAAAAGAAATGAAGCTTATCTCGCCACTATCAACATCAAGGGGTCACATAAGGAAACTTGTGTTGGACCAACTACAAGGAGTGTCATGGTTTTCGAAGATCGGTCCTCGTCCACTTGGAAAGCTTTTCTCATCATAGGGGACGGAGACGGTTAGTCAACATTATAGATTTGGCATCTGGGTATCATCAATAAAGGAAGATGTGAGGAAGGCGGCTTATCGGACACGTTATGGTCACTATGAGTTTGTGGTTATGCCATTGGGCTGACGAACTCACCAGCAGCGTTTATGAAGTTGATGAATAACGTATTTTGGGACACTTTGACAAGTGTGTAATCGTGTTCATCGATGATATTCTGGTATACTCTAAGAGTAACGGAGAGCATGATTGGCATCCAATAGTTGTGTTAAACAAGTTGTGGGAGTAGAAACTGTACGCAAAATCTAGCAAGTGTAACTTTTTGCAACGAGAGATAGGATTTTCGGGGCATATCGTATCCGAAGCTGGGGTCACTGTTGACCCAAAAAACGTTGCCACCATTACAAAGTGGCCTATGCCTAGAAGTGCTACTGAGGTCCGTAGTTTCCTTGGACTGGCGGGTTACTATAGAAAAATAAGAATGGGTTTGCAAGTATGGCTAAACCTATGACCATACTAATGGGATTGGATGTGAATTTTGTATGGTCATAAGCGTGTACTAAGAGCTTCAAAAGGCTGAAGGATTAGCTAACCTAGACACCAATATTGGTAGTACCAAGGCCAGGTGTACTATACATGGTTTATACGAACGCTTTTGGGATGGGACTAGGATGTGTGCTTATGCAGGAAAAAGAAAGTGGTCTACTATGTATCCATACAACTGAGGCCTCATGAGGTCAATTACCTGACACATGATTTACAGATAGTTGCAGTATTGTTTTGCACTTAAGATTTGGAGATCATATCTCTATGGAGAAATGGTGCAATTGTTCACAGACTACAAAAGCTTGAAGTACATCTTTACCCAAGGAGACATGAATCTAAGGCAACATAGGTGGATAGATTTATTGGCGAACTATTGTTTACCTTCCGAGAAAGCAAACCAAGTAGCCGACGCCCTCAATAGACATAAGGTCGACATCTGAGAGACAAAAGAGGTGCAATAGCTAGTTCCACTTTGGATACTTTACAACTATCTGCTACCGTTGTTGAGGAAAGGACGGCCGCTTTAGATGCTTTGGATCAAGCTACTTGTTAGGAAGGATTAGCAAAGCTCAACAAGAAGATAAGTCGCTACAGAGATTGATCGCAAAGGAGGTTGTTGGATATCATACCGCAACAAATGGAACTTACTTGTTAAAAATAGGGTGTGCGTGCCAAACAATAAGGATCTGAAGGATGACATCTTGCATCAGGCGCACAACTCTGATTTTTTCATACATCTAGGAAGCACCAAGATATATCGTTACCTGAAACACTATTACCATTGGGATTTTATGAAGCGGGATGTTGCCACTTGGACTTCACAATGTCAAACTTGCCAGATGGTCAAAGCAGAAATACAATTACCAAGTGGGCTATTACAAGAGTTGCCATTACCTGAATGGAAGTGGGATATGGTGACAATGGACTTCGTTACCGGGTTGCCAGTATCAACTAGGAAGAAGGACGTGATTTGGATGATTGGAGATAGACACACCAAATCGACACATTTTCTAGCTATCAAGAAGATTGATGGAGCAGATCGTTTTCGCAGAAGTATCTGGAAGTAGTGGTATGATTACTTGGAGTGCCGGTAAGTATCGTATCAGACTGTGACCAAAAGTTTACATCAGCATTTTAGAAGGCCTTTCAGAAGGCACTGGGTAAAAAGGTACACCTTAGCACAACTTACCATCCACAGACCGATGGAGAGTCTAAGGGGATGATACAAACACTTGAGCACATGCTAAGAGATTGTGTACTTGACTGGGAAGGAAATTGGGGACAATTTCTACCATTGGAAAAGTTTGCATACCACAATAGCTACCATTCAACCATTGGTTTGTCTCCATATGAGGCTCTATATGGAAGACCATGTCGAACTCCGCTGTGTTGGAAAGAAGTGAAGTAGAGACAAGACATAGATATGGAAATGGTTAAGGAAACCATTGAGCAAGTGGAATTGCTCAAGTCTAGGTTGAAAGAAGCTCATGATCGTCACAAGAGTTATACTGATCAGAGGAGAAAGGCGTTAGAGTTTGAAGTATGAGACGAGGTATATTTGAAAATGAGAACCTATTGAGGTACAGCCAAGTACCGCAAGTTGAAAAAGTTGAAGCCAAGGTTTTTAGGACCGTATCATTATATCATTCTCTTATCATGGTAGAAGTGTCTAGGTGGATCATTCATCCCTACATGTAGTTGTTTCCATAAAATTATATATATACACCTATACATATGATATATATACCTTGATGTTTAATGTGTGAAAGACATAGATCTAAAGCTAGGTTGTTATAAGATGGTTGAATGATGTTTGAGGATTGTATGAGTTGATTGCATTGAGTGGGGTTATGGCATATGTCGGTGTGTATAAGAGTTAGAGAAAGGCTTAAGGCCTATGTGTGCTGGTGCAACGTGGTGGAGGTACGTATATCTCGAGCGTTGTATTATTTCTTGATTAAATCATGTGGTGACCATGTGAGTTGGCATGATTTTTTGCCATAGTGGGAATGCGGCGTGCCTGTGTGTTGTTGAGGATTTGGTGGCAGATCACGCGTGAACTAGTATTGTTAACGTGAAGGCGTTGAACTCACAGTACCTCGATTTAGATGATGAGCTCTCACGCGACATTGTGAGGAATACGAGTATTAATTTTGGTGGTGTGGTCTCATGTTAGTACCATCGGGGTTTATCCTCGTTTTTTGTTGATTGCCATTGTTTTATTGGATGTTTAAGTAAGATACAGATGCTTAAGTAAGATACATTGTGAGGAATACGAGGATGTTATCCTCGTCCTAGAGCTTTTCTCTCTAAGTATTTGTTGAAATACTCACCCTTCCTTTCTTTTCAGGTGAGTTCAAGGATGTGCAAGAGTAGTCGTCTCAATATTATGCTATATTTTGGGTTATCGGTTTTCATTGTATAATTTCATTAAAAGACTTGATACTTTGTTTTAAGCGTTTCCGATTTTTTTTAAGTAAGGTTTTGTAAGACTTTTAAATTCGATCATTGGGAATTAGTTTTGCATTGGCCGTCTAAGTGTTTATTGTGGGTGAAGACAATGTGAATACGTGACATCTTTTTGAAGTAAGAAAGGGGCATGACAGTCAGGTACCAACAAGGTTGATTAGAAGACTAAAGTTACTTTTTAAAGACTTGATACGGAGTACATCTTTGTTGTTTATTTCTACAGGGGTAATTAAGGATACTTTAATCCCTTATATATTAAGAAAATTGTATTAATGCGTTAACACTATATTTGCCACGTGGCAGCTTCATAGCGATTCGAGAATGAGAGTTGGGGTCAAAATCAGTTACGCGGAAATCAATAACTGAAACTTCCCAAAAAATATTTCTCTTTAAAAAGAAAGAGATAATATTAAAAAAAAGAGCGGGAGAACCGAAATTGAGTTTCGTATGAATTCTAAAAAGGATTCATACGATAAGTCCTCGAAAGGTCACTCGAAGCCTCGGAAAAACAGGTCCCGAGCATCAAAACAGCGAAACGGGCAGTCCAACTTGCCTCCAAGTCGAGTTGGATCAGTCCATCTCACCTCAGGGCGAGCTGGACCAAATGAGCAGTTCAACTCGCCTCCAAGGCAAGTTGGACCGAACGAACAGCCCAACTCGCGGTTTTACATGAAATCAAGCCCAATCGTTATGACGGTGTATCTTTTATTTTGCTGAAAAACATAAATGTTAAGTTCGGAAGATAAATGTGAAGTTTCCAAAGATAACCACAAAGATCGAAGAAAAATGGAATATTCCCGGGAAGCGATAAACTCGACCAAGGGCAGAAAGGGAAAGCGAAAACCGTGATGCATCCAAGGCCATGCCTGATCAGTCAGAAGAAGAGGAAAGCGATGCACCAGCATCAGAGGCCGAGCTAGGAGATGGAGAGATAGGCGTTACTGATCTGACCAAGGAGAGGCTGAGCTCAAAGGAAGATGACTTGGAGAAGATTCTGAACAAATGGGAGCATTTCCATCGACAAATTCTAGCCAAGGACGGGACTGGGCCCTTGAAAAGCAATGTGGGCCGGAATCAAATAGAAGAAGGACGAGAGGAGGGACATTCGGCCCAAGTAGATATCAATGACTCAGCAACCGATCCACTAGTCTTCTCCATTGGGCTAACAACCAGATCAAAGTCTAAAACCCAAAGAGAAGCTTTGAGAAACTTGATCCAGCTTGTTCAAGCCAAGGAAGAGATAGGCATGAATCTAGAAGGGGAGGAATGGATTGGATCACTTTCTTATCCATAGAAGAAGATCTCGTGTGATCTGAAAACAAAATAAATGTAATCTAGCATTTTATTTAGTTGATTCGATTTGGATAAAACCAAATCTAGTTAGGATTAGGATAGTTTAGGATAGGCTTGAAAGATTTCATCGACTAGGAGTTTTCTCTATTTAAGAGGCGTAGGAAGGCTAAAGGCAAAACACTTCATGTTTTCAATAAAAAGCTTGTAAGCCACAATCGTTCCAGAGTTCTTATTCCTTTGTTCAGTGCCTGAGCAGAGAGCATCACTAAGGGAAAGATATTTCCAATGTGAGTATCTTAGACAAACAGCAAGGTTAACTTGCGTCTAAGAGAAGCAAAGCAACTTTGGGCCATCCGTAGCTTCAAAGCAAGACCACCGATCTGTTCAGAATGCTAGTAGCCTCAGATCATCTCTCATCCATCCCACCTCAAGTGATCCAGGAGCAGGCGCCTTCTAAGGCCATATCAAGTGGTATCAGAACCACTTGAAGGTTGGGAAATCGTTTGTGTTTCTTGTTCATCTATCAAACACTTTCTTCTCTATCTATCTTGTGTAAGCCAAACCGGGCCAACCTCATAATCAAAAAAAAAACAAAAGAGATCGAAAAGATCCAAATAAAAAAAAAAACACAACTGAGGAGAAATCCAGTTGAGCTGAGGAAAAATCCAGCTAGGTGGTTAATGCGCTTTGGCAAAGAGAATCTTACATCTGTCTATCTATCTTCTGCTTCAAGTTAGGGCTAGGTTTCTAGATCTTAAGTGATTTGAACTCTGCTTTAAAATGTACTTGCAAGGAGATCAGGGACGATTGTTTATCACCATCCAAATAGAGTGAGAAGAGAGAGAGTTAATTGATTATCTTGTCTAACGTTTTATTAAGTGTTTCAGGAACCTATGGTAGGAAGTGATCACACCCAAGATGAGGAACCTGTGATTCAGCAGATCAACCTCAATCAACTTCAATTTGAGGCCATGATGGCCGAGATCACTCGTAGACTCCAAGATAATTTTAATAGAGCTCAACAACCTAACCTACCTGATGTTGTTCGTGCAGGTCAAGGTAGAGGAGAGGTAGCTAGAGCGGCCAGAGTTCCCATTGGACCTAGAAGAGGGCCACGAGTTGAGGCCGAGGTCACCGGATCCCTGCTGATGATAATCCAAGAGACACATCTGCTGATCGTGATGATGGGTCTCAAGCTAGCCAACATCATAGGCGCCACAACCGGAGGCAACCAATGGAGGAAAATCTAGGTGGTATTAAACTCAGGATTCCTCCTTTCCATGGGAAGAATGATCCTAACGCTTACCTAGAATGGAGAAGAAGCTATAGCTAGTCTTCAGCTGTCAGAATCACTCGGAAGAGAAGAAGGTCCGACTGGCAGCAACTGAGTTCTGTGGGTATGCCATCAACAGGTGGGCGCAGCTGGCTTCCAACCGCAGGCATAATGGAGAACCACAAGTGTCATCCTGGTTTGAGATGAAGACAGTAGTAAGGAAGAGGTTTGTTCCCAGCCACTATGGGAGAGACATTCATCAAAAGCTGAGACGGTTGACACAAGGAACTAAGAGTGTAGAGGACTATTTCCAGGAGATGGAGACTCTAATGATGAAAGCAGAGGTGAACGAAGATATGGAAGCCACCATGGCACGCTTTCAAGGAGGATTAAGCATAGACATTCAGGATAGGCTAGAGATGCAAGAGTATGCTGATATGGAAGAATTGTTGCACAAAGCCAGACTGATTGAGCATCAAAACAAGAGGAAGAACTACTCAAGAAATCAGTATGGGACGACATCTATACCTGTCCCTCCTAAGGATGATCGACCCCTTATAAAGCCAAAAGACAATCTTCAACAAACTGGAGCATCTCAACTTGACAAAGGCAAAGGACCAGCAACACCTACCCGGTCTAGGAATGTCAATTGCTTCAGATGTCAAGGCTATGGGCACTATGCTAACAAGTGTACTAGCAAAATGATCATGATCATCTTAGAAAATGGAGAAGTTGTCTCTGAAGATGAACAACCCCAAAGTGAGTCAGAGGAGGAATCCGTGGAGTATCCAATCTGAGGTGACATTTTAATCACTAGGTGATCACTCACGAGTTCACAAGACGAGCCAGTGTGCTCTCCAGCTCAAGGGGAAATCAGGGTAACAAGAAGAACATTGCAAGCTCAACTTAGAGTTGTGGGAACCGAAATTCACACTGTCGATTTTCCGTAAAATAAGGAAAGTTAGGAAACCCTAATTTCCCAGAGATCTCGGGTTGTCTGCCAACACACGAGAAAACGAAAGAGACAAAGATAGCAAAAATATCAATGAGAAGTTGCACATAGGCTTTTTATTGATTTGATAAGAACAAAGTTAAAGTTTGCAAAGGAATTGTAAGAAGAACAAGACTTAGCTAACAAAGAGACAAGCAGAACCATGGTCAAAGGTGACCCCGTAGAGAGATCTATTTTCAGCCGCCTAAATCCTAAGTTTATAAGTTAGCAGAGCTGCCCTAGGTCTAATTTTCGGATCCCCCTGCATCTTCAGCCTTAGACTCCTTATATACTCCTCCTGAGGCGGTTTTGCCTTTCCGATTATGTCCTTGGTCGAATCTATCGCTTCGCGTAAATCTTCCATATCTTCCCGATGTTTGTGTTTATCTATGGAAACTTTTACATTTATTCTTAGAGGCTTGATATTTATCTTCTCTTGCAAGGTAGAGATAAACCGTCGTAGGTGTTTGGGCTTTATTTTGTATAAACCGAAAGTGGGCCGATAGCCGTGCCCTGGATCTCCTTGGTCCGTTTTGCGACTTAAGCGTTTTACGATTTATTGAAGTTGTCTTTCCCAAAACAACGTCGGACCTTGAGGAAGCTCGAACCTCTCGTATGATTGAGGCAACCTTGGTGTGTTCGGCTAATCGTTGCATGCTTATACGACTGGTTCTTGTTTTATCCTAAAGGACAAGTCCCCTCGGTTCTTTGAATCGTAAAGTTGAGATGATGACTTTGATCGGGCCAAAATGAGGACTAAGATTGACTCGTTCTCAGAACGGAGTGTCACAAATATGGGCCGAAGATGGGTTTCGTGAGCTTTTAGGGTCGGTTTTATCCGCTGACCCACGTAAACTCGGTCTAATCGCCATCTGGCAAGTAAACCATTTAGAGCTGGTCTACTCGCCGTTTGGGAGTAGACCGTTCAAAATTGGTCTACTCGCCGTTTGGGGAGCACACCAATTGGTCTACTCGCTAAACGGCGAGTAGACCGTTCAAGATTGGTCTACTCGCCGTTTAGGGAGTAGGCTGTTCAAGATTGGTCTACTCCCCAAACGGTGAGTAGATGTTTCGGGCCGGTCTACTCGGCTCGGGATCGGTTTACTCGTCTCTCGGCGAGTAGACTGTTTTGTTTGATTCTGAGTTTATGTTTTTGAGAACGTGTCGAGAGACTTTCGTATAGAGATTCGATTTTAGCCGTTGATTTTGAGATGACCGTTTTGACCCCAACAGTTAGCCCCCCAGCTCGCAAGTTTCGTGTGTGATTCTTGCGGGCGAGTAGTGGTGTTAATTGGAATCTGCAGTTAAAATCAAATCTTTTCAAAAGATTATTTTTTGAAAAAAAAAGAAAAGTTTCTCTTTTTTTTAGATCTTCTATAAATATTGGACCCTCACCCTTCATTCTCTCCACATCCTCCCCACTTTGAAAATTTTTCTTTCTCGTTCTCTCCCAAGAGTTCTCTTCCAAAGAGATGTTTTCTTCAAACAATCTTGAAAAGAATGATGATGTCGAGATGAGCAATGCTGCTGGTGGAGTTACGCCGAATCTCCCAGTCGTGGGGGCTGTTTCGGCTCACTTGGCCGAGTTCTTGTCTTCCCAGAACGAGTTAAGCTGAGCCGAGGCTGAGAGACAGGCGAACCCTAGGCGGGTGGTCCCCTAAAGTTCCGAGATTCCGGTTGCTGTTCACGACGCCAATCCTCTTGGAGATGCGATCGCTGCAGGGCCTTTGATGCCGGAGGTCAAGCCTCAGACATCGGGATCCTCGACGACTCATGTTCTTTTCGTCGATGTCGAGCCGGTTCAAGAGTCGATGGCTCCTCCTCCGGCTAAGAAGGAAGTCGTTTTAGGTTTACCAGTTCAGAGCGCTCCTCCGATCTCCGCGCCTAAGGGGAGGAAAAGGCCTTGTGCCAACCCTGAGGCGGCTAAGAGGAGGAAGTGTACTAAGGAGTCCGAGGCTGGTCCCTCTTTGACAAAGTTTTCATGGCTAGCGTCGCGTCATCGTGCTAAGGTTCGTTTGTTCGAAAGTTCTCTTCTTCTTTTTCGGTGTTGATCTTTCTTTTGACTGCTTTCTTCTCCCCTTTTTGTAGTTTGTCTCGCTGATTGATAGGATGATTAGCGAATGTGGGTCGGAAGTCGAGCGTCCCGCCAGGGAGTTAGCAGAGTCACAGGGGAGATCGGCACAGTTTGAGGGGAAACTGAGAGCATCGAGGACGCCCACTCTCAGGAGACGGCTCAGCTCGAGTTGTATGCTTAAGGCGAAGTATGCGAAGACAGCTAGGTTGGAAGTGCGCAAAATCAAGCGCAAGCTCAAGGGTACGTAGGAATCGATAGCCGGTGTGATTGCGGAGGCTCGAGAGGAGGTTTCCGTTGAGTTTTGGGCTTTCATGGCGAAGGTCGCTAGCTACCTCGACTCCTTGGCGGTTGTCCATTCCCGGTATCTGTCTTTCGCTGCGATTGAGGCAGGCCTGAGAAAGACCCTCTTGTTTCGGGGCGAGGTGCCCCCGTCTTCGCGAGTCGAAGAAGCCAGACTTTCGGTTCGTAGGGAGGAACTGGCGAGCGTCGAAGGGGACTTTATCCTGATCCTCTAGTGATTGAAGGCGGAGTGCACTCCTTTTCCTAGCTCGGTAGTCGGCGAAGATCAGGGGCACGTACCTGAGGAGGGCACAGTTCTGAACCCAGAGGAGGCGAAAGGCGATGGTGAGGGAGAGCCTACGACCATGGAGGAAGGTTGACGTTTTTATGTTTTATTGAGGTTAAGAATAATTTGCTGCTTATGTTTAATTCGGCTGAGTGTGGCCTATGTTTTATTTGGGACTGGCCATTGGTGGCTTTGAATCCCTGCCACTTTTGCGGCTTTTGTACGAACCTAGCTTTTATAACGGAGGTTTTTGTTTTTTAACAAGCGTGTCATGTGGTTGAATGTAGAGGGAAGACTAGGAGTTGTCATCTCTCAATCTAACTCTTACTTGACGATCGTTCGGTTTGTCGCCCGTTTCAAAAGAAGTGAAATTTCTTTGAAAATTGCGTGGGCCGAAAATAGCTAAATTGAAAATTTTACGAAATTTGTTTTGCGTGCGTTGGGATGCGAACGAAGAGACATGCTGTTAGGATCTCATATCGTTGGATACTTCATGCCTTGAGACTTTTGAGACCAGTGTGCTGGGTTTAGAGAAAGACTTAGGCTTACTCTCGGTTAAGGTTGTGTGATGACTAATCGGCTTTCGTCCTACATGTTGCGATTTTAACCTAACTCCATCCCGCTTTAAAGTCCGCGATATGTTCTCGGCTTACGTGACTTGTATGGTAGGAATCGAGCATCTCTTCGAGGATAATTTTGAAGTCTCCCGAAAGTGCTGACCAAAATTTTGAATTTCTTTTATAGCGCTATTACCTTGTGTCAGGTGTTCGAGAACTATCTCGGTGAGATAACTTAGTCTCTCTAGAACGTAAAGAGCTCGTTGTGATCAGCAACAAACTTATTTGCTGAGTTGGGGCTTTCGCGAAAGGCTTTGCGTTTGATATGGGACTTTGAATTTTATAGCCGCGAGCGGGCTGTTTTTTTGAGGAAGTCATTTTTGGGAGATTTTATGAGAAAAAAAAGAGATCCTCGGGCCTCAGCGACGTCTCGCCTTGCCAAAGGTTCGTGTTGTCTCACACAGCTCCGTTCGATGGAATTTTGCGAGAAATTCTTGTTTTTCCGAGGTAAGTAGATGTGTTGAATTTGTCGGGAGTATACGAGTATACATACCCTCTCCCCCCCCTTTTTGGCGAGGGGGGATAGCTGAGCCCGCCTTGCAGGGAATTTCCTACATACCCTTCTCATGGATCAAGCCATCTTGTAGTTCAGTGAATTTGAGCGAGCGCTCAATGATAGTATTTTTTGAGGTGCATTGCGTTCCATGTCCTTGGAATTTTAACGCCCTCCATGTTTTTGATTTCGTATGAGCCTTGTCGGACGACTTTGATGACTTTGTACGGTCCTTCCCAGTTTGCTCCGATTTTTCATGCGTTTGGTTCTGCGGTGTTTTGAAAACTTTTCGTAGGACCAATTCACCTTCTTTAAATTTGCGGTGGCGTACATTGGCGTTGTAGGACCTTGCTGCTGCTTGCTGGTAGTTTTGAATTCATATCAAGGCCTTGTCCCGACGTTCGTCTATCAGATCGAACTCGTCGAGCAGCATGAGGCTGTTTTCATTTTCGTGTTCTGGGATTAGCTTTCGGCGTATCCCAGGGAACTCGACTTCTGCCGGGATCATGCATCTCGGGGTTGTGCGATGTGACAACAGGACTCCCTCGAGTTCTTCGGCCCATCTTCTTTCTTAGTGTCCAGGAGTTTCTTTAGGCCGTCGAGGATGGTTTTGTTAGTGGTTTCGGCTTGGCCATTACACTGCAGATATCTTGGAGTTGACTTGGTGAGTCGGATCTTCCACTTTTCGCAAAAGGCCTCGAACCTAGTTGAAATGAACTGAGATCCGTTGTCTGTTACAATTTCGTAGGGGACTCCATGTCTGAACACAATGTTCTTCCACATGAAAATTTTGACTTGAGCGTCTTTGATGCTTGCATACGAGTCTGCCTTGACCCACTTGGAGAAGAAATCGGTTAGTACCAACAGGAAATATTTTTGTTTTGACCTGTGCATTGGTCCGACTATGTCCATGGACCATCTCATGAATGGGTATAGCGATGAGATTGAGGATAAGACTTCCGTAGGTTGATGGATGGTGGGCACGTGCCTTTGGCATTTTTGCACTTCCGCGCAAATTTTCCGCATTCTTCGATCATCGTTGGCCAGTAGTGACCATGGCGTTTAATCTTGATTGCGAGTGATCTCCCACCAGCGTTATTTCTGCAGGATCCAGAGTGGATTTCTTCCATTATCTTTCGTGCCTTTTCACCTTCAACACAGGTCATGAGTGGCGCGGAGAATCTTGATTTGTAGAGTTTGCCTTCGACCAGAACGTACCGTGCGTCTTGGCCCTTGATCTTTCTGGCAGCCCACTTTTCGGCGGGTAGAGTTCCGTCGGCGATGTATGAGCGGATCGGATCCATCCATGGTTTGCTGAATCTGTATTCTGGACGTTCAGGTTCTCGTACATCTGGGGTGTCGTTTTCGTGAATGTCTTCATCGGGCGAATAGATCAGGTTTATGACGATGGGAGGGCCGATGCTCGGATGTTTTATGAATTCCACGAGAATCACCCTACTTAGGCCGGAATCCGAACTAGATGCTAAAGCGGCCAAGGCATCTGCCTGGGCGTTTTCGCCCCTGGGGATTCGAGTGAGGGCAAACTGATCAAAGTTTCGAGACAAACTTTGTACGAGTTTTGGGTACGCTTCCATCCTCTCGTCTCTGGCTTTGTATTCTCCGCTGTACTGGCTCGCCACGAGCTGAGAATCACAGTAAGCATGAACACGTATCTTTAATCCGAGAGCTAGTCACAATCCTACGTTCAAGGCTTCGTCTCGGCTTCGTTGTTCGAGGCGTGGAACATCAGCCGAAACGATTGTTCCAACACTTCGCCGGTTGGTGATGTGAGTTGGACTTCGACTCCGAAACCCTGTTTGCAAGATGATCCGTCAACGTGAAGGGTCCAGGTTGAGTCCAGTTCCGGCGCGGTCGTACTTATTGAAGGAAGTTCCACTAGAAAATTGGTGAGTACTTGCGATTTTGCAGAGGATTTTGGTCGTTACTCGTTGTCATATTCACTGAGTTCAATAGCCCATTTTGCTAACCTGCCGGACTGGCTGGGACTGTGCAAGATGGTCCATTATGGGAATGACGTGAGCACTGCGATCGTATGAGATTGGAAATATGGTCTTAGCTTTCGTGCTGACATTACGACCGCCAGTGCCAATTTTTCCACCATCGGGTATCGAGTTTCTGCGTCGAGCAAGGTCTTGCTTACGTGAAAGATAGGTTTCTGCTCACCTCGTTCTTCTCAGATGAGGACGCCGCTCACGGCTGTGGTCGATACCGCGATGTATAGGAACAAAGGTTCCCCTTCTACGGGTTTAGCAAGTACGGGGGGAGTGGCCAAGTAATGTTTCAACTGTTGGAAAGCTTTCTCGCATTCTTCGGTCCACTCAAATTTCTTGTTTCCCTTCAGAGTACCGTAGAAAGGTAAGCATTTGTCCATGGATCGCGAAATAAATCGATTGAGTGCTGCTACTCTTCCGATCAGTCTCTGTACCTCGCATTTCATTTTGGGGGATGCCATTTCAATCAGAGCTTTGATTTGTGTTGGGTTCGCTTTGATCCCTCGGAAGGTGACGAGGTATCCGAGGAACTCGCCGGACGCTACCGCGAATCTACACTTTGCGGGGTTAAGCTTCATGTTGTGTAGATTCAGCCTTTCCAAACATTCTTGGAGGTGGGTAATATGATCTCGTTCATCGAGGGATTTTACGAGCATGTCATTGATGTAAACCTCCATTGTTTTTCCTAGTTGTTCGGAGAACATCCGGTTGACGAGTCGCTGATATGTTGCGCCGGCATTCTTTAGTCCGAACGGCATTACTCGATAGCAATAGGTACCGCGTTCAGTTATGAACACGGTTTTCTCTTGGTTGTCCGGGTTCATCATGATCTGGTTATACCCGGAGAATGCATCCACGAAAGATAGTAGTTTATTCCCAGCAGTTGCCTCGACGAGTCGATGAATGTGCGGCTGTGGGAAGCTATCTTTCGGGCACCCCTTATTGAGATCGGTAAAGTCGACGCAAACACACCACTTTTCGTTTTTCTTCTTGACGACAACTGGGTTAGCGAGCCAATCTGGATACCTAACTTTTATTATGGATCCGACTTTGAGGAGTTTTTCGACCTTGTCGTTAACCGCGTTGGCGCGTTCTGGTCCCCACTTTTGCCTTCTTTGTTTTACAGGTTTAAAAGTCGGTTCAACGTTGAGCTCGTGACATGTGACCCTGATATCGATTCCTGGTATATCTTCTGCGGCCCACGCGAAGGTGTGCAAGTTTCTTTTCAGACAGGCTATAATCTCGGTCTTCAAAGGCTCGCTCAGATTTGCCCCGTTCTCGACGCAGTGATCCGAGAATGCCTCGTCCAGACACACCGAGATAATGGGTTCGCAAGTAGACTCCCATTTTTTGTCTAAGGCCTCTGCGGCACGTGTCTGCCAAAATATCTTCGTTTTGTCCTTATCTGTCGCGTCGTCGGCGTCACTCTTTTTCATTTTCTTTTTTGGGAGAGTTTCTTCTGGAGGGCTTTTTGTTTTAACTCCGTAGCAAAGCAAACTTGCGAGAATTTCCGGATCTCCCCAGATGGTCTAGATTCCACGTGGAGTTGGGAATTTGAGACACATGTGGTATGTCGATGGAACTGCTTGCATCAAATTTAGCCAGGGTGTTCCCAAAATCGCGTTATACGATGAGGGTCGATCGATGACCAAGAATTTTACGATTTTTGTCATGCTGCTAGCTTCAACCGAGAGGTTGATCGTGCCGAGAGACATGGTGACTTCCCCCGAGAGTCCTACTACTGGGTTAGGATCCTCTTCAATTTTGGATGGACTGATTTCCATCCTCTCGAGGGTGTTTTTGAAGATGATGTCGGCTGAGCTTCCGGTATCGACTAACATCCTTGCGACATCGATATTTTGGACCGTAAGCTTGATAACAAGGAGATCGTTGAGAGGTTTTACTGAATCGGTCGTTGTTCTTTCCTTGAAGGAGATGACATCGCCACCCGCTGGATCGAGCATGTCTTATCTTAGTTGTTTCGTGATTGAGCTAGAGAATCCGAAAGTCCCCCTCCTTCTAGCACCAAACTGTGGAACCAAAATTTGCACTGTCAATTTTCCGTAAAATAAGGAAAGTTAGGAAACCCTAATTTCCCAGAGATCCCGGATTGTCTGCCAACACACGAGAAAATGAAAGCGACAAAGATAACAAGAATATCAATGAGAAGTTGCACAGATGCGTTTTATTAATTTAATAAGAACAAAGTTACAAAGTTTGCAAAGGAATTGAAAGAATAACAAGACTTAGCTAACAAAGAGACAAGCAGAACCAGGGTCGAAGGTGACCCCGTAGAGAGATCTGTCTGCAACCGCTTAAATCCTAAGTTCCTAAGTTTCTAAGTTAGCAGAGCTGCCCTAGGTCTAATTTTCGGATCCCCCTGCATCTTCAGCCTTAGACTCCTTATATACTCCTCCTGAGGAGGTTTTGCCTTTCCAATTCTGCCCTTGGTCGAATCTATCGCTTTGCGGAAATCTTCCATATCTTCCCGATCTTTGTGTTTATCTATGGAAACTTTTACATTTATCCTTAGAGACTTGATATTTATCTTCTCTTGCAAGTTAGAGTTAAACCGTCATAGGTGTTTGGGCTTTATTTCGTATAAACCCAAAAGTGGGACTTTAGCCACGCCTTGGATCTCCTTGGTCCGTTTTGCGACTTAAGCGTTTTACGATTTATTGAAGTTGCCTTTCCCAAAACGACGTCAGACCTTGAGGAAGCTCAAACCTCTCGTATGATTGAGGCAACCTTGGTGTGTTCGGTTAATCGTTGCTTGTTTATACGACTGGTTCTTGTTTTATCTTGAAGGACAAGTCCCCTCGGTTCTTTGAATCGCAAAGTTGAGATGATGACTTTGATCATGCCGAAATGAGGACGAAGATTGACTCGTTCTCGGAACGGAGTGTCCCAAAGATGGGCCGAATATGGGTTACGTGAGCTTTTCGGGTTGGTTTTATCCGCTGACCCATGTAAACTCGGTCAACTCGCCATCCGGCAAGTAAACCATTCGGAGCCGGTCTACTCGCCGTTTGGCGAGTAGACCAATTGGTCTACTCGCCAAACGGCAAGTTGACCGTTCAAGATTGGTCTACTCGAGCCAAACGGCGAGTAGACAGTTCAAGATTGGTCTACTCACCAAACGGTGAGTAGACCGTTCAAAATTGGTCTACTCGCCGTTTGGGGAGTAGACCAATTGGTCTACTCGCTGTTTGGCGAGTAGACCAATTGGTATACTCCCTAAACGGCGAGTAGATGTTTCGGGCCTGTCTACTCACCAAACGGCGAGTATACCGTTTTGTTCGATTCCGAGTTTATGTTTTTGAGAACGTGTCGAGAGACGTTCGTATAGAGATTCGATTTTAGCCGTTGATTTCGAGATGACCATTTTTGACCCCAACAAGAGCTCTTGACCATGAGCAAAAAGAAAACTTGTTCCATACACGTTGCTTGATTCACAACAAGGTGTGCAGCCTCATCATTGATGGAGGCAGTTGTACTAATGTGGTGAGTGAAACCTTGGTGAAAAAGCTGAACCTTCTGGTTCAAGATCATCCCAAGCCCTATACACTTCAGTGGCTCAATGAGGATGGAGACTTGCGTGCACTCAAACAAGTCAAGGTACCCCTAAGCATTGGGAAGTAGTAAGACGAGGTTGTGTGTGATGTTCTGCCAATGGTTGCTAGCCATATCCTATTGGGACAACCATGGTAATTCGACAAGATGGACATTCACAATGGCTACACTAACTGGCATACCTTTTCCCACAAGGAGAAGCAGATCACTCTGGTGCCTTTAATCCCGAAAGAGGTGCACCAAGACCAGCTACAACTTCAGAAGCGCAAAGAGGAAGATCAAACCACGGCTTAGATAAAACACTCTCTTGTCCTTATGGCTACGTCCAGTGATATTAAGAAAGCTATGTTTGATCAACAAGCTATGATCCTAGTGATATACAAGGAGATATTGGCTTCTACTGCTAACCCTGATCCGGTTATTCCGAGAGCTATTGAGTTGCTTTTGCAGGAGTTTAAGGATGTGTTCCTTGATGATATTCCCATAGGCTTACCACCTATCAGAGGGATTGAGCACCATATTGACTTTGTACCAGGGGGCGTACTACCTAATCGCCCAGCTTACAGGACCAATCCTATGGAAACCAAGGAACTTCAAAAACCGGTAAATGAGCTCTTAGAGAAAGGACATATTCGAGAGAGTATGAGTCCTTGTGCTGTCCTTGTCTTACTGGTTCCTAAGAAAGATGGTAGTTGGAGGATGTGTGTAGATTTTAGAGCCTTTAACAACATTACTATTAAGTATAGACAATCCATTCCACGCCTAGATGATATGTTAGATGAACTACATTAATCATGTGTGTTCTCTAAGATAGATTTGAAGAGTGGATACCATCAGATTAGGATGAAAGAGGGATGTGAGTGGAAAACAACCTTTAAAACTAAACTAGGGTTATACGAGTGGTTACTGATGACTTTTGGTTTAACCATTGCTCCTAGTACGTTTATGAGGCTAATGAATCATGTTCTTAGAGCTTATATAGGAAGATTTGTGGTCGTGTACTTTGATGACATATTAATCTATAGTACGATCATGACAGAACATGTAGAGCACTTGAGAAGGTGATGGAAGTGCTTAGGAAGGAAACCTTGTTTGCTATAACTATCAAAAAGTGTTCCTTTGGAACAGACAGCCTTGTCTTTTTGGGGTTTGTAGTTTCAGCACATGGTGTTCAAGTGGACGAAGAGAAGGTTAAGGCAATGCAAGAGTGGCCAACACCTAAAATCATTGGGGAAATGAGAAGCTTTCATGGGCTTTCTGGATTCTACCGATGGTTTGTTAGGGACTTCAGCTCTATAGCTGATCCTCTAACTAAAGTGATCAAAAAGGGTGTGGGGTTCACCTGGGGACGTGGGCAAGAGAAAGCATTTCAAATGCTTAAAAGTAAGCTGACTAACGCTCCATTGTTGATGCTTCCTGATTTTCTTAAAACTTTTGAGATATAATGTGATGCGTCTGGAGTGGGAGTAGGAGTTGTCCTAATGCAAGAAAAGAGGCCAATTGCCTATTTCAGTGAAAAGTTAGGAGGAACCACCTTTAACTACCCAACGTATGACAAGGATAGTTTTGCCCTTTTGAGAGCCCTCCAAACTTGGCAGCATTACCTTTGGCCCAAAGAGTTTGTAATCCACACGGATCATCAATCTCTTAAGCACTTGAAAGGCCAGCAGAAGCTGAACAAAAGGCATGCAAGTTGGGTCAAATTCATTGAAACCTTCCCTTATGTCATCCTCAAATTCATTGAAACCTTCCCTTATGTCATCCAGTACAAACAAGGTAAGGACAATGTAGTTGCTGATGCACTCTCCAGAAGGTATGCTTTGTTATCTTCTCTGGAAACTAAGCTCTTAGGGTTTGAACATTTGAAAACTTGTTATGAGACTGACCCTGACTTCCAAGAGAAGTACAAAGATACTGAGAAGCCTGCAAGTGGTAGATTCTATCAAGTTAAGGGATTCTTGTTCTTTGATAACCGCTTGTGTGTTCCTTGTTCCTCTTTGAGGGAAATGTATGTTAGGGAACCCACGAAGGAGATCTTATGGGGCACTTTGGCATAGCCAAGACTCTGAGCACTCTACAAGAGCACTTTCACTGGCCCAACATGGAAAAGGATGTGGAGAAGGTGTGCTCTAGGTGTGTAGTTTGCAAACAGGCTAAGTCCACTGTCCAGCCTACAGATTTGTATACTCCTCTTCCTATTCCCTCTGCACCATGGGTAGATATCTCTATGGACTTTGTTCTAGGGTTACCTAGAACTAGGAAAGGTAGAGATGGCATCTTTGTGGTAGTGGACAGATTTCCAAAATGGCACATTGCATTCCATGTCATAAGACTGATGCTGCATCAATGATAGCTGATCTATTCTTTAGAAAAGTTGTTAGGTTGCATGGCATGCCTAGGACAATAATATCTGATATGGATTCTAAGTTCCTTAGCCACTTTTGGAAAACATTGTGGGGAAAGCTAGGAACCAAGTTACTATTCTCCACAACTTGTCACCCACAAATAGATGGCCAGACCGAGGTAGTTAACAGAAGTCCTTCGACTCTCACGCGTGCTATAATCAAAAAGAACATCAGAACTTGGGAAGATTGCTTACTTCATGTTGATTTTGCTTACAATAGATCCTTACATTCGGCAACAAAGCAGTCCCTTTTTATAGTTGTTTATGGTTTTAATCCTCTTTCACCTCTGAACTTACTTGCTTTACCTTTAAAAGAACAAGCTAATCTTGATGGCAAGCATAAGGCTGAGTTTGTTAGATCTTTGCATGAGCAGGTCAGAAGGAACATAGAGCAGAGAACTAAGATGTACACTACCATGGCCAACAAAGGTAGACAAGAACTGATCCTTGAACCATGAGAATTGGTTTGGATTCACCTGAGGAAGGAAAGGCTCCCAGCAGAAAGGAAGTCTATGTTGATGCCAAGGAAAGATAGTCCATTCAAAGTGATAAAGAGACTTAACAACAATGCTTACCAGATTGACCTCCAAGGTAAGTACTCCATCAGTTCCACTTTCAATGTATCTGACTTGAGTCCTTTTGTTTCAGATGATGCGGATTTGAGGTCAAATCCTTCTAAAGGAGGAGGTAATGATGCAGCCAAGGAAACTACTGATCAGTCAGAAGAAGAGGAAAGCGATGCACCAGCATCAGAAGACGAGCTAGGCGATGGAGAGATAGGCGCTACTGATCCGACCAAGGAGAGGCTGAGCTCAAAGGAAGATGACTTGGAGGAGATTCTGAACAAATGGGAGCATTTCCATCGATAAAGTATAACTAAGGAAGGGACTGGGCCCTTGAAAAGCAATGTGGGCCGGAATCAAATAGAAGAAGGACGAGAGGAGGGACATTCGGCCCAAGTAGATATCAATGACTCAGCAACCGATCCACTAGTCTTCTCCATTGGGCTAACAACCAGATCAAAGTCTAAAACCCAAAGAGAAGCTTTGAGAAACTTGATCCAGCTTGTTCAAGCCAAGGAAGAGATAGGCATGAATCTAGAAGGGGAGGAATGGATTGGATCACTTTCTTATCCATAGAAGAAGATCTCGTGTGATCTGAAAACAAAATAAATGTAATCTAGCATTTTATTTAGTTGATTCGATTTGGATAAAACCAAATCTAGTTAGGATTAGGATAGTTTAGGATAGGCTTGAAAGATTTCATCGACTAGGAGTTTTCTCTATTTAAGAGGCGTAGGAAGGCTAAAGGCAAAACACTTCATGTTTTCAATAAAAAGCTTGTAAGCCACAATCGTTCCAGAGTTCTTATTTCTTTGTTCAGTGCCTGAGCAGAGATCATCACTAAGGGAAAGAGATTTCCACATGAGCATCTTAGACAAACAGCAAGGTTAACTTGCGTCTAAGAGAAGCAAAGAAACTTTGGGTCATCCGTAGCTTCAAAGCCAAGACCACCAATATATTCAGAGTGCTAGTAGCCTCAAATCATCTCTCATCCATCCCACCTCAAGTGATCCAGGAGCAGACGCCTTCTAAGGCCATATCAAACCGGCTGTAGCAGAAGTATATAAGGGTGTCGAGGTTGAAGATGTGGGGACACAATTTTTTCTACTCAGAGCAGAGCATAGTACTTAGGGAAAATTAGGCATAATTCCTTTTTTCTGTTTTCGAGTTGTGACTCAACTAGGTTAATCAAGTCTCACAAGGTTAGAACTAGGAACTCGCCGATGGCACTAATCACCGAGGCTTTACCTGTTGTAACGCTTGTTCACTCAATTCGGAATAAGATTTTCTTTTCTTCCTTTTCGTTTTACCGATTTATTTTTCGTCTGTTCTTATTGTTTGATCGCTTGGCGTGTGATTTAGCAGATATCCAAGACCTCTGGGAAAGATAGGTTTACTTAGCTTTCTTATTTTCATCAGAAATCGATAATGCGAATTTCGGTTTCCACAATGAGTACGCTGACGTGTCACGTGTAGAAAGCTTCTCAGCCAAACTCTACATAAATGTGTTCATACTATGTACTACTTTACATTTTTCAATATAAAACTTACATCTAGGATTCCACGAGTTATACAAAGGTTCCATATAGAAAGATAATTTGAAAAAAAAAATTCACTAATGTCTAGTCCTATTTTATTTTTACTTAATTTATTTTTAAGAATTTATCTGTCACATGTTATTTTGAACAATAATGTATTTTAATTTTAATTAGCGGTATCTTTATATATTTATCAACCACATTTATATATTTTTACATATATATACATGTGTATATTGACCTAAGCAACTATATAACTAAATATTCACCACAAGTGAGGATTTTAATTCTCTTGGAAGTTGAATAATCTTCTTTTTAATGTTTCTTTCCACCATCGACCAAATTGTAATGAAATGATTTGTCTTAATAATGTTTTATCTAAATTTTAATTTTCATGCATTTAGAAATTATAATATGAAATTATTGGTTCGACATCAAGATTGTCTAAAATTCATATAACATGAAACCAAATAAATAATAATAGTTTTTGGTTATCACCGGAAAAAAAAACCTCAAGCATTTTAAGCGGATAAACCAAAATAAATGTGGATTTAGAATGATAGATATATTTTAATAGATTAAAAACCATAAAAACAACCTAAAACTGAACTGATATCTTGATATCTGGATTAAGCAGACCTAATATATTCTTATCTTATAAAGAACGAAGCTAATATTCCCATCCCGTGAAAGGCGCTGGTTGTTAACTAGTTAACTTTAATATCGATGTCTTTTGACTGTTATGCTTCCTAAAATTGCAAGGTTTGTTTGAATATTTTTCTTGTATTAGGTGACTCATCCATGCGCGAACATGAATATTTTTAAGAAACAAAAATATAACAATTTTGTAATATTTTATTAGCTTAGTTTATTTGTTTGTGTATTTTATGTTACTTTGCGTATAGTTTTATTTATAAGTTTGTAGGTGCATTACTACAATTTCTTTTTGAAAAATATTCAATTTGTCCATGATGTTTACTTCTAAAAATTTTAAAATAAAAAGCGTAAAAACTGATCATAAATGTTTGAATTATTTTCGATTCACCTTATACCAATTTATTCTTAATTTTTAACCAAATTATCACCTTCAACCGTTGCAAGAATACAATTTCCCTATGAAATAATGAGAATACAAGTTATAGATTATATAGAATTGAAGAACAAAATTTGTTTCTATAACTATAGGGCTAGCAAAATTTAAAATATTTTTAAAGATGACCTCATCATTAATCAAAACCATTTCAGAAGAACCAGTTCCATTAAAATATTTTTTTCAAAACCTTATGATGTTCACTTTGATATCACATGTATCTAAAAATGAATGATTTTTTTTACAGAAACCATGAGAGTTGTTTTCCTACGAAGAAAGAACACGATTTTTTTATGAATAAGAAAGTTTTTCTTATGATAGATGATTGTCAGATATTTATGTTTGTGTCGATAGTTCGATACTTTACATTTAGGCGAATTATTTTTTTATTTAAAAATATATTTAGTGTATGATTAAATATTTATAATGTAAACTTGAAACTTGCCTAAAATGGTGAGGAGATTTTCCTTGAATATTTTTTTTCAATAATTACTAAAAATTATAATTCCATAATTTGTTAAAAAGAATATGAAGTAATTTTTATAAAAAGAGTAATTTACATGAAAAGGAAAGTTTTTTTAAATAACATGCTTCAAATATATAAATTTATTTTATTTTTCATATTAAATATATTGTCTCTTCATATAAAATTCGATTTTGATAATAATGTGGTTACAAAAAGAATTTATTAATTAAAATAAAATATATATATTAGTAATGGTAATTCTAATAATGAATTCTATTCATTATTAAATTGAATTGAATTTATACCCTTAATGAATTACGATTAAGATTAAATAGTATTAGGATTATGTGGGGGCTGTAATCCACACCGTCAATTTCCGTAAAGTTAGGAAAGTGAAATCAGAGGAAAGCGAGGGAAACCCTAATCTTTCCTTGAGATCCCAGATTCTCTGCGAGAGCCAACGACAAGTAACCAAACAAATGCGGAAAATATGAAAAGATAACAAAAACGAACTCATAGCAAAAGTTAGATCTTATTTCGAATCTGCGTAAAAGCGTCGCAATCACTACAAGAGGTTATGAAAGCTTTGGACACAAGAACTGTCAGCGAGTTACATAGTTCTAGTCACCGAAGACCTTAAATCTAGTCGAGTCGCAGCTCGATAACAGAAGACGAAAAAGATACAAAATAGATTTTGATTGATTTCAGACTGAACCTTATGAAAGGCTGCCTACGTACCCCTCTCGAGGATCAAGCCGAACGTAGTTCAATTGA
Organism: Moricandia arvensis; assembly: GCA_905132765.1. Taxonomy (NCBI): domain Eukaryota; kingdom Viridiplantae; phylum Streptophyta; class Magnoliopsida; order Brassicales; family Brassicaceae; genus Moricandia; species Moricandia arvensis. The sequence continues at coordinate 181,933 of CAJHQP010000163.1, forward strand.
AAGAATGGACCAAGAGATCAAACTGCCTGAGCAAATTTGTCTGGTAATCGAGTGCGAGTCATAAAAACAGAACATGTCGTGAATAATACCTAAAGTTTCTAAGTGCAAAGAGTTCTAGGGTGTAAAATTTTGTCTAGAGGAATCCCCCAGCATCTTCATCCTAGAGTTCCTTATATACTCCCTTGGAGGCGGTTTGCCTCTTCCCGCTTTTGCCCTCGGTCGAATTTATCTCTTCTGGATATTTTCCATTTTCCTATGATCTTTGTGTTTATCTTCGGAATCTTGACATTTATCTCTCTGAACTTTAACATTTATCTTCTTCTGCAGACAAAAGAGATAGACCGTCATAACGATAGGGCTTGATTTCTAATAAATCATAAGTGGGCTGTTGGTCTTGATTAACCCTTTCTCGGTCCGTTTTTTGGACTTGAGCATTTTTATGATTTATCAAAAGAACGCTCCTGAAAAGACGTCGATCCTAAAGAGAAACCCAAACTTCTCGTATAAGAGAAACAACTTATGGTGTTTAGTGAACCGTTGTCGTTTTATACGATATTTTTGGATCTCGCAAGAAAAGACATGTTCTTACGATTTTTTCGTAAAGTTTTGACGGTAACTCTGATCAAGACGAAACAAGAAACAGTTTGATCGAGTATCGGAAAGGAGTCTCTCGGAACAGGATGAATCAGACTTAGATAAATTCGCTTGACCCACTTTGCTCGTTAGACGAGATGGATGGATCCACCTCGCCCAACGGGCGAAGTGTAAGTCGTGTAGGATCCACCTCGCCTCACGGGTGAAGTGGAAGTCGTGAAGGATCCACTTTGCCTGTCGTGCGAGGTGGATCAGTCCACCTCACCCGACGGGCGAAGTAGATTGTGTTGCGATCCGATGTCTTGTTTTGGATGTTTGAATCGTTTGCCAAGAGATCGTGTAACATTTCTTAGTGTTTTTGAGTTTACACAAATCATTTAGTAACTTCTTACATTCATACAAAGTGTTTCGGTTACTTCGTATACCTCCGTGAAGGGTTCGGATAACTCTGTAAGCTTATACGAAGTATTTAGGTAACTCCGTATGTTTATACAAAGCGTTAAGGTCACTTTGTATTTTTCGTAAGAAGTTGCTAAGTTTCAGTTAAAACATTTTCTAGGAACTTTTAGGCATTAGATTCCGTCGTGACCGGTTTTGACACCTACAAATTCTACTATTTAAAGAGTCTTTTGATTAAGAGTTTATATGTAAAAAATTGCATGCAATTTGTAAGAGATATTTTTTTAGAAATAGAAAATTATATACTTATCAAAAATATTATATTCCTGAATAATGTAGGAAATTTTATAGCTCTTTTATTAATTAACCTAGTAAGTTATATAAATAATAAAAGGAAACCCATACTTTATTAAGGTGACTAACATTTATCTCTATAATATAACATTAATCTTTAACTAAAGTAGGGAATTGTATAGTGAACTTACCAGCTAACATAGTAAGGTATGTAAATATGTAATAAGAAAAGGAAATACATACTTAATAAGGTGACTTACATTAATTATATATGTAAATATGTAATTGACTTGAATAATTTCCTTTTTATACTTTGTTATAACAATGTGTTTATAAAAACTTGATTGATAAAAAAATATCAATAATTACAATTATAATAATAAATAAAATTCATTATTTCCTTACCTACAACCACATCCGTCACAACATTTATTTTCTTCTTGCAAGGATAGATTCATGGAGTTTGGATCACGCCCTTTCCGAACGTAATGAAGTTGCAACGTCAATTGCTGTAAGCGTCACTCGTGATAAGCGTCATCAGTCGTACATTGCCAGAAGCTATCCGCCGTGGTTACATCACTTACTCACTATGGAGGCCCAACAAGAAGGAGACTAGGTGAAATCTTTCGCATCTTCCTTGGTGTCTATTGACATCTCTTTTTTTTTTAACTAATTTCTGTACTGTTTTGGGTCATCTTGTTCTTCAGTTAAAACAGTGTTAAAAAAAAAATTCATTAAGGGTATCAGAGTAATAAACCATCGTAAGAGTTAATGTGAGTACCACACATAAAAATATTAATGTGGTACTCACATTTATGTAAATGTATAAGTGTATTTATAAAATTTATTATTTTTTATTAATCATATATTTTAAAAATATTAGTTAGATTGTTCGATGCTTATTAACTAATATTACACTTATAAATATTTTTATTTTCATTTTTATTTGGCAGAATTCTAATTTTACCACAAATTTAATCCTACTTTTTAAATTTAAATGATAACTTTTTCATAAATACTTTAAAGTTGTGATGAAAAAAAAAATTAAACCTCATAATCATTTATAAATGGTTAAGATTTTTTTTCAGAAGTTTACAAACACAACTTCACCCTTAAATACTAAAACCTAAACAATAATCACTTAACCAAATATTAGTATATTTTGGATTTAAGGTATTTTTAAAATCCAACTTAAATGTATACCTAATATTTATAAATGTTTAAGAATTATTTATAGAAACTTAAAAACACAACTCCACCCTTAAATACTAAACCCTAAACAATAATCAATTGAAATTGTCAAAAATACTATATTCCTACTACCACTTTTCATGTTTAACTTAATCACTTTTACCCTCATTTTTAAGAGAGAAAAAGACACATATAACCCTAGGGTTAATTAATTTAAGGCTTAGGGTTTAGAGTTGAGGGGTAGGGTAGAATTTTGAAATGTAAAGTTTAGGATTCTAATTACTCTAAAAAAATTTGTCTCTTAAAAAGAGGGTATTTGTGAAAGTATCTCTTTAGTGTAAGTAAAGATGAATAATGGTACCATAAATATGGTAAACTTGAAAATTCCCAATAATTAATAACCCTAAATATTAGTATATTTTTGATTAAAAGTATTTTTGAAAAGTGGTATCCAACTTATGGTATTTCAAACAATTGCTCATTTTTATCTATCTTTCTATTTGAATGACATAAAAGATTAATCCATATGCATCATATCTAACTTTGCTTTTTATTTATCAAATTTTGATTTTGAAAGTATAATTTTCCCCTCGAAAGGTCATTCTATTACTTAAGATTGAGGTGGTGTGGTTGCCCAGACCGAAATATTATATACTTATTTTGTGCATATATGTATTTTAAATACTCTTATTTAATTCTCTTAAATAAACCATTAGAAAATGGAAAATAATATATATATATATAAAAACTAAACAATAAGTAATATTTTATTTGAAAAAATAAAAAAAAATATAAATCTAAAATATTATATATATATATTCTATTTGATTTAGGTAAATATAAATTAACAGCGAGACTATGATGTTTTAATAATTCAAAGATATTTTTTTCATAATTTTTAGAAGTTTAAATTTTATTATATTTAGTTTATTAACTAATATTCTTAAATAATGTAGTCTGCTGTTGATAAATGTATAATGACTGCAGACAAAAAAATGTATAATGACTATTTTCCAATTCTTTCTTTTCGAATGGCGATGAGAATATACTTTAATATCAATATTATTTGTAAATATTATTAGAATTTCAACTTATGTATTTGGTGAACTTCTTTAGATTTTATTATGTTTTCCTAAATTTTAATAACATTTTTTTCAAATATTTTTCTTTAATAGAATTCATGTGAGAACATTTTTTTAATTTTATATGTTAGGTTAATTTTTTAACAAAGTTTCATAAGCCTGGATCTTATTACTTTTACCGTTGAATTACATTAAAGAGTTATAAAAACTCACCATGTACTTTGATTTATTGTTAGTGACCTTCTTTAGTTTTTTTCTTTAGACTATAAAAATATTTAGGTTTTTTTAATAAAAGCCTATTTAACTAATTTAATGAAGATTTTGATTATGATTTTCTAAGGAAATTGTGTCAAATTTTATTAATTTAATTGTTGATGAGTAAATAACTATTCTAAATCATTTGACTGATATAATACAGTTTGAAAACACATAACTGAATGGTCTAATTAACAATATGTGTCTTACACAAGTGGATTATTCTTACCATCATTTATTTTTTATAGAACTTTGTAGCTTATTCTAAGCCAAATAATGAAATGGCGAGGTATAAAAGAACGAAAATCAACTCTTGAATTCTTTTTTGTTAAACTCTCTTTTGTTAAGTTTTCAATAATTAAGTATAAAAACCAATATAAATTTTAAGATAATTTTTACAATTGTTAATATATCTTTTGTAGCTTTTTATTGATTTTTTATATATGACTATCTGATTTTGTTTTTTGAAAAAAAAACTTGATTTGGTAAAAACAATATTTAATTTTCAAATATCTAGCTTATATATAAAATTCATTATTTTGAAAATATTATGTTTGCTTATCGTATTTTATTTTCATTTTATTTTGAGAAAAATTATTTTTTGAAATTTATTTTTAGAATTTAAAATTAAAATGCTGGTATGATATATATATTTAATGGTATTTTGAAATTCCATGTGAAGATTTTAAATAATTTATAATCTTAATTTTGAGATCAAAGGTGCTTTAGATATGCATATTGTTTTTATAATTTTAAATTCTTGTATTCTTTAAGATTATTTTGTGTTAGTAAGTTTTATGTTATTATTCCAAAGATTTAGTTTATATATCAAACTGATTCATTTAATGATTTTTTTTTCTTTTTCTACTAAGTTTATCACTGGTTTCCTCTTTATTTTGAAAGAAATATGATGATTTGACAGATATTTCTTGGTAAATAATATATGAACAGTCTCCATAATTATTGCATCAACTTATATATAGTACATATATATTTTCAATAGCATATAACGTTAACTTTGAAAGTCAATTTTTTAGATTTATATAGTTAAAATTATTTGAAAAAAATATGCATATTTAAACTAATTATTATTTTGTTATTTATTTTAATGTTAATTTCACAAATACATTATACATTAATTTAACTTATATATAACGTCTTTACTTTTAAAAGTTTACCTAATTTTATACTTATTTATATTTTATTTTGAAATAGACATTTTTGGTAATATTGAGATATTTAGAAATACTACACTAAAAATTATTTAGGATATTTTATTACTGATTTAAATAATACGTAAACACTCGCAAGGATTTATAGCATCAACTTATGTATATTATATGTTATTTTTGAATATTTTTCAGTAACATATAATCTAAAATTTTTAAATAAAGTGTTTTAAAATTATATAGTTAAAATTGTTTGAAAGTCATGTATTTTAAATTAATTAATATTTTGTGTTAATTATTTTTATGTTAATTTTTTAAAATCAATAATACATAATTTAACTTATGTATAGTGCTTTTAATTTTTCAAGTTTGACATATTTGATATTAGTTTATATTTTATTTTGAAATAACAATTTTTGGTAATATTGACATTTTAAAAAACAATAAATTAAAAAGATAATTTTTTATATTATGATTTGCCGTTTAACATCTTCGTGGACGTTTTCAATGACTTATAACCTCAATTTTTTATATATTAAAAACCCTATAAATTAATTTCGATAAATTAGTATACAATATAAATTAATAAATTTTTATGGTCCCGAGTTGGGCCAGTTCAGAATATGACACAAATTGATAAAATTATAAGATAATAGTTTTTTTGAAAATTCTATGTAAATATATGGTTCTATTAAAATCATAAATTAATATATATATATATATACATTTTATATATGTTTAAACAAAACATTGTATTGTTTTTTATATTCACAAATGCATTATCTCTCTTTTTTTCTTAACAATTAAATATATTTTGATAGTATTTAGTAAAATTATATTTAAAACCACATATAAATTCATGAAACATATTTCATATATACCAAAAATATAAAAATATTATAAAATGTCGAAGTTCAAAAACTTAATTGATGTATATGAAATAAAATTAATTATTTTTCTTATTTCATATAAACGATAAACTATAAAATAGTAAAATCTAAAAATGAATTTTGTTTCTGTAAATTACTAACTCTATAAATTAATAAAATGTCATAGTCCCAACATTAGTAATTCATAGGGTTTTTACTGTTGTACAGATTGTGGTCTGGTTAATTTTCTAGCACTTGCTTTTGTTTTTAGTACATATAGATGGTTAGATTATTAATTATCTTGGAACCAACTTCATCATCCAGAATGTTGTAGCTTCTAGTTTAATTTGGTTCTCTGATCTCTTGACCCTGATATTTGAGGTCTGGATTTATCTAGCTTTGTGATATGGAACTGATGATCTAGACATAAACAAACTTTCAAAAGCAGGCATCTTTGCATTGATCTGAATAGAAATATATATGACTATGTATATGAAAATTGTTCTTTTTGTGTATTGAGTAATTATCATTTGTCACAGGTCGGATCGGTAAACTCTTTTTGGATGGGGCCGCATTCTGAAAATATTGTCCACAGATCCATGTAAAGTAAGTATATTCCACATTGACAGGTGCTAACTTAATGAAACCCTAAGGTCGAGATTGTTGTCACTTGATTATTTTGAAGGATGATATAATGGTTTGAGTGATAGATGATGATGGTTTCAGGGGTTAGAAGTCGAGATGATTGATGAACTTCAGTGAGGATCTGTGGAATGATCAATCAATTCTGTAGATGAGTCTCAGATCGTGCAGGTCACTGCATATGTATGATCTAGAGACAAATTTGTCTCAATAATTCCTCCTCTAGCAATGAACGTTTAGAGATGAACAATGATTCATGGAGTTGTAAGAAGTTTTTACAAAAAATGAATGAGTTTTACATACTGTTCATGCCTCCTTTATATGGGTCTTACAAGATGTGAAAACTAGAAAATTTGTAGAAAACTAGACTCTTTAGAAAGCCGAAATGTGACCTAAGAATTTTGACCAGAATAGAGTTCTTCTTGGAATGACCATTGATATGCGCACGACCAAGACTTAATTGCTGATTATCTCTTGGTATTCTGGATAAGAAAGAGCCAGAAAAACTCTGATTATTAGGCTGGTCGAATTTGGCTTTATACAAACTCAATATGAATTTGTTACAACTTTCTCCTAAGGCTGAAGTCACTTCTCCTGGGACCTTGACTTAGGTGCTTGTTGAAGTGATTATCAGAAGTTTGGCTCATTAGATATTGACTTAGGTGCTTGTTGAAGTGATTTCCCCCCCCCCCTCTTTTTGATGATCGGCTGATGTTGCTTGAACAGATGGCATGCAATTAGATCCATTTCAGGAAATTACTAGGGTGTTTAATTTCCAGTGTAATGATGGCGCTTCCTTGTTTATTGCGATCATTTTTTTTTCTATACAAAGGGGGTTGAGCCGATTCGTTGATCATGTTTTTCTTTTAGTAGCTTGTCACATCGTTTTCTCTCCCTCTCTCTCTACTTTTTGTCGATTGTGCGGTTAAACTGATTGCAGACGATTCGAGAATGATGTCCTTTTCTATCGAGAATCTGCGCAAAGAGAAGGAAACCGAAGGTCGTGGCGATGGGAATTTGGGCAAAGGGAAGGGGATTGCGACTTCTGATGAAGCCTATCACTTAAAACTATGGCGAATGAACGTCGTAGAAACTGCTGGTTTGAAATTACGGAAGGAGCAGGAGGCGGCCTTGGCCGAATGGCGGAGGCGCCAATCAGAAGGGGCCGTTCTTGCTACAGATTGCGGTAATTCGGCATTGATGAGGCATTCAACCTGAATCAGAACTGGACCTAACCGAACCAGACATCCAAGACATGATCACCAAGATATCCCAACCAGAAGCTCTCCAAGAAGTGTCAATGCCCATTGGGTTCAAAGGACCCATGACTAGACAAAGAGATAAGTTACTTCAACAGAAGTTTAATGGCAGCATGATGCTTGCTTTTGATCATGTACAGGTTAAACTAACTGAGGTTAAGCTAACTGGTGACAAGCTGATAACGAACCAAGCTTGAAGAAAGATGGACCACCCGAGAAGACTAAGACATCAAGTGAAGATATTTGGCCATTTATTCGGGACCAAGACTATAGGAACTTGCTGGTCATCAGCATAGAAGATCATTTCATCTAGCAAGATTCAAGGACTAATCAAACTGGCCAAAAAGGTAAGCATTTAAATTCATTTTCAACGGTTTGATTTGTTTTGCAGCTTTGGTCCTTTTTCCTTTTTTCTTTATTTGAATTATATTCCCAAACTTTCTAGTTGACTTTCACTCGTAATAGGGCTTCCCTTTAGTCCAAAACTATATAACATTTGCTTCAAAGACCCTCGAAGACACCACTGTATTGGACATCTATATAAGTCCTTTATAAGCAGTTTGTATCTTTTTATGCATGATATAAAACAAAATATTTTCCTAAATGAAAACCCTAGAGCTCTCTAAAAAAGAACTCGCCTCCTTCTCTTTGCCTTGGGAGACTAGTACCTCCACAGCCTAGAGATTTGCACTGTATCACGAGTCTTTCCGTCCCTCGTGTGGTGCACTTCATTCCATCAAGTTACTTGTTCTCGGATCCTTTTGGCTGATTAGATCAGTCAAAAATGGTCCACCCTTGTGTTAGATCGAGTCACACACTTATGCCTAGTACCATACAGACTTTGTCAGCCTAGGCTTGTATTAGGCAGCGAATTCAGCGGCAGTTCCCGATCATCCTGTCGCCGAAACGATTCAGGGCGGATTGGCGATGCTGAAGGCAAGCAGTATTTTTCCTGTTAACTTTGATGAGGGGGATGCCTCCGGGGCCGAGGAGGGTGTCGAGGCATAGGATAAAGAAAAATGGGAGTTTGGCTGGGAGGCGACTACGTCATGTTTGTCTGAATGAGATGGGGGAGGATGGTTTCTTCGAGTTGCCCTCTCTTTCAGAAGATTTTTTACGTCAGTGTCTTGTTGACGGCAAGAATTGGCCGAATATCCAACCCTCGTGATCTCATGTGGCTGAATTAGCCAGTTTGTTGGCTGAATTAGGTGCCCCTCCGGGTCTGACATTCATCGTTCCGAGGGTGAACATGCATCCCTGGTCTCCGCGGACACGTTATGCATGTGTGTACGTGTTGTGGTTTGGAGAGGATGCAAAGCTTTGGCTTCCCATTCTGTGCCTTGTTTTGTTGTATTGTCGCCGGAGAGACATACCACTCTCGCAGTTGATGACTGGTGTGAGTAGGCTTGCGGTGCCTTGTTGGTAAAATCCGCTGAACTGGAAATCATTCTGAACGTACGAACGTTCAAAGAGTTATGTTTGTTTTAGATTAAGATGAACTCGACGGCAACATTTATGCGAAGATGAAGATGTTGAAGAATGTGGTGATCGGCCATCCTACCAAGACGCACGATTGGCAGCTTTGTTAATTTTAAATCAAGCTGGATAAGAAAGCATTTGAGGATCTGCCGATACATCTTCGCGTCCTATGGCCACGTGATGCTGGTAGGTTTCTGGACGATCGTCTCCGCGATATACTTGAGTTTTTTGACTGACTGGCTGGTTTTGTCTTTTTTTCAGTTCGTAGACCCTTCGCTCTGCCCGCCTTCTATTGCCGAGGAGGTGAGAAAAATTTTGGCCAGCGGATGCGAGTCTTGGAAGGGTTTCAAACTTCTTTGTATAAGGGAGAGTCTTCCTTGTATCATGGGTGGTGAGTTCGGCTTTTCCCCTATAGGTAAATTTATTCGCTCGGCACATTTGTTTTGCATTCCGCTAAGTTTGTCTTTTAATTCCTCCTCCTTTTTTGTAGTGAGTTAGGAATATGATGTTCCTGGGCCGAATACTGGAAGGCAGGGACTTACCCCGCCTAAGCCAAAGCCGACGGAACAGAAGAAGGAAGTGATTGTCAATGTTGACGCGGATGAGCAGTTGTTGCCTGACGGTTTTGCCGAGGTGAATCTGAATGGTTCCCGGTGAGGTTTCGGATGTTGGGGCTGGCAAGCCTGAAGATGATAATGTTTGTTCCCGAGGGGGCAGTCAACGCTTTTTCAGTCGGAGACGGGTGAATTAGAGATTGGTCCTAACGTAGTTGCTGGGGAGGATCTTGCAGGGAAGAGGAGAAAGAAGAAGGTAAAGCTCAAGAAGGATGCTGCGGATGCAAAGACTGACCCAGTGGTGAAGAGGTTGAAGGTACCGGTGGAACCAAAGATGCCGGGCGAAGCGAATTTTGTAGTGTCTTATTCTTTGTTGACTAATTCCTTATCCCCTTCAAAAACTGTTGTGCCGAGGACGTCGGCGCTCTTCCCTGGTGAACTTCCTCCTTATACGAAAGTGGTAAAATTCTAGTATGAGTCGACGAAACCCTTCGTTAACGATGACGATGCGTGTGCGGAGTTTTTTTGGCAGATAAAGCATGTAGTGAATCAGGACATGCCGGCCGTAAAAGACATGGCAAATCCTAGGCTGTACAAAAAGGTGGCTTTCACTGGAGCTACTGTAAGTGTCCACGTGTCGTTGTTTTCCCTTGTTCCATTCTCTTGTTTGTTTTTTGCTATGCAAACCGGCAGTTCTGCCGATTTTCCTTTTCTCTCTACGTGTGCAGTATGTCGGGTATCTGAATTATGTTATCTTGGGCCACAAAGCTTGCATTGTGGCCCTTACACGTGATCTAGAAGCCGCTTTTCACCTTTCCAAGAAGAAGGATTGTTCGATCAAAGGGTTGCGGGAAGAGATTGATGGCTTATGAAATGAGGAAGTCCATGATGCGACGAGTGTTGGTTTGCGGTTGGAGAACAAAGATTTGAGGCGAAAAATAGAGGTCTTTTCATCTGTGAACGCGAGGTTGACAAATAGTCTGGCTCTTTCCGAGGAGCACCGTTTTACGGTACTTAGAGAGATGGATGAAGCGAAGCGGCAAATTGACGCTCTTGAGAATTAAAGGCTGCAATATATCACAAGTATAAATTTGAGATCGTTCAGCCTCAGCGAGAAAACGAAAAGATCAATTGCGGAGGTGGAGGCCGAAGTGAGATCGAAATGCGTGATCCGGCTCGGGAGGTTTGAGAAGTACCTCACCGAACAGAAGGAGGTCAATTTGAGAAGGTTGCTTTATATTCAGGCTAGAGGGACATTGAAGTGCATCAAGAATTTGATCGACAGGGGCGTCCAAGTGCCTTCTCAGGTTGTGGTTGAGCTTAGGAGAGATGAACAAAGGTTTTTGGCCGAATTGAGGGGCATGAACGTTCTTTAGATCGGGCCTGAAAATTTTACTCTTTCCTCTGTGTCGTACGTGGTGACTAGACCCCAAGGTGAAGCTCCGCCCGTTGAGAATCAGTTGGCACCAATGTGGTCTTGATGAAACTGGACGAGGTGGCCTTGCTTCGCCAATCGGTTTCGTGTGATTGGAGGTTTTCGTTGTAACCTATAGTATTTTTGTTACGTGTTTTAACGGCCAAGATGTCTTTGCCGTTATTCGTGTACTGTTGTTGTAACTTCCTTTTTCCTCATCTTTTTTATTTTGGAACAGAGTTTTCCCGTGTATTCGAACAAACTCATGGTAGGAAATTTTTATGCTTTTCTTTGTGTTCTGCTATTCAGAAAATACAGGTCGATAAATTGACTTTTGTTTTTGTTAATTGCATATTAATTGCATATTAATTGCATATTAATTGCATATTAATTGCATATTAATTGCATATTAATTGCGTCGCTTCGTTATCCGTGTCATACCTTTATAAATACTAAGCTTCTTTCTCATTTTTCCTTCTCCTGCAAATTTTCTCTGTTTTTCTCATTATGTTTTTTGTTGAAGCCGAATTCTCCTCCTTTTTCTAATTTACTGCCGAAGATGGGAACAGTCAACCTCGATTTCCCTATTTATGCAGATTCATTTGCCGAGAACCTTCCTGTCCAGGAGACAGATGTATCCCGGGTGGCTCCCAAACCAGAAGGTCGGGAAGATCCAGTGCGGACCAATCTGGTCGATGACGGGAATGATAGTTTGGCAAGCAAAAAAGAAGGGGACGGTGCTCGTCAAGGAAGCGCCGATGATACAAGTCGGCGCATTAGTATCGACGAGCAGAATTCCGCCTAGAGTAAAAAGCTTCCGAATGAAGAGTTTGTTAACGAGAGTCGTGAGGACAATGAGAAGGATGACGCTGGTAGCGAAAATGGTGACCTTCGTGAGGTCGAGGAGGGTTAAGTTTGAGAGGATGTATCCGGATCCCAACGTCCAATCGATGCAAGAGGATTTGTCACGAAGGATCGGCCTAGATACTTGGGGTTGGCTAGCTATTCAGGGTATTTCACATCAGTAATAGAACCGACCTGGAGTAACCTTTCCACTTTGGCATTGTCGGCGAAGGATCGTGTAAGAATATGAAGAATATTGTGAAGAACACAAGAGAGAGAGTGAGTATGATTCGTGACCAGAGAGAGAGAGAGAGATTAGTAGTTTGTATGCTAGAGAGAATAGAGAGAATGAGGAAGGATTCTTTTTCCCTTACTTCTAAATGATGTGAGTACAAGTGATTATATAGGCAGCAAGAGATTCCTTCTGCCCATACAAGTAATAAACAATAGAAATAAGATAATAAGAGACCCATGCTGATCTAGATCTAATGTTTGGAGTGAGTGGAGCAAAAGGAGACAGCATGTGCTTGGCTAGCATGGGGGATGAGCAAGTTGCTGAGTGGTCCTTGTCTTGCAAGTGAGTGAGTGCTTCTGCCCTTGTCTATGCACGTGAAGTAGCTCCCCATAGGTCTCCTTAGTTTATTTCAAGTGCCCCTCCTCTTTTCTTTGCTTGCAAGTCACGTTAGGTTACTCCTCGTTTCTTTGCTTGCAAGTCACGTTAGGTCACTGATGTCTTCTCTCTCTCATGTAAGCTCATCCTCTTTATTTCTTGTCTTCGTTATTAGGTTCAATACTCCCCCTCAAGCTTGATCCAATACAATGAGATCAAGCTTGGAAACCATGAAGACTTCCCTCATTAAAACCTTAATATGCAAAACCCTGTTTTTGGGACAAAAACATACTAAGGAAAGAGTAGAAGCTCCATGGCTAAGAGAGTTATGCCTTGGTAATGTCGGTGAGTCCAAGTTTAGGATAAATGGACTCACACACCTTGGTACTTGCGGCTTTAGTGAAAATGTCGGCCAATTGATCTTCACTCCTTGTGTAACACGGCAATATGACCTCTTGGATCACCATTTGTCTTACCTTATGGCAGTCCACCTCAATGTGTTTCGTCCTCTCATGAAACACTGAGTTTGAGGCTATGTGAATGGCTGCTTGGTTGTCACAATGCATTGTGATTGGAGAAGTGATCTCGACTCCCAAATCCTTGAGTAATCCTTTGATCCATACCAGCTCGTTTGTAAGTTTCCTCATGGCTCTATATTCAGCTTCAGCACTTGAACATGAAACCACCTTTTGCTTCTTGCTTTTCCAGGTTACCAAATTGCCTCCAATGAAGGTGCAATAGCCAGTAGTGGATTTCCTATCATTTCTGTCTCCTGCCCAATCAGCATCACAGTATCCTACTACTTCTGTGTTGCCATTACATCCCATCCATACTCCTTGTCCAGGAGCTCCATTGAGATATTTGAGTATTCTCTCCACCATTTTCCAGTGATGAACCTTCGGCACTTGCATATGCTGGCTCACCTGGTTCACAGCAAAGCAAATATCAGGTCTAGTGATCGTTAAATAGATAAGCTTACCTACTAGTCTTCTATATTGTTTTGGATCATCAAATGGTGTTGCCTCATACTCCCCCTCACGCAAGATCTTATAGCCATCCTCTAGTGGAGTCTTTGCCGGTTTCTCTCCAAGCATACATGCTCCATTCAAGAGATCAAGTGTGTACTTTCTTTGAGATAGGAATAGCCCATCTTTAGATCGGCATACTTCTATTCCAAGAAAGTACTTTAGTTCACCCAAATCTTTAATATCAAAAACAGATTTTAAATATGCTTTGGTGGTTTGTATACCTTCTTTGTCACTCCCTGTGATGATGATATCATCAACATACACAAGGATGACTACTATACCTTGTTGGCTGGTGAGAGTGAATAGAGTATGGTCTGCCTCAGATCTACTAAACCCTTTTCCATTAAGGGTAGTGCTGAGCTTATGGTACCATGCTCTTGGTGATTGCTTCAGCCCGTAGATGGCCATCTTGAGTCTCAACACGTTTCCTGGTTTGACCATATCTTCTAGACCAGGAGGAGGACGCATGTAGACCTCATCCTCTAGTTCTCCTTGTAGAAAAGCGTTCTTCACATCCATTTGCCATAGTTCCCACTCCAAGTTGGTTGCAAGTGACAGTATAATTCTAATGGTGTGAAGTTTTGCTACTGGTGCAAATGTATCCAAGTAATCTTCTCCATAAGTCTGAGTGAATCCCCTTGCTACCAGCCTTGTCTTCTTTCTTTCTGGTTTTCCATTAGCTAGATACTTGATGGTGTAGATGAGGCGACTTGTTACTGCTTTCTTTCCTTTGGGGAGCTCAGCCTCAAACCATGTATCATTCTTGATCATGGCATTGATTTCATCTTCAACCGATGCTCTCCACTCATCATCTGCCATGGCCTCTTCATAAGTTCTTGGAAGATACTCTTGATCTACGTTGCTTATGAAGGCTTGATGTTCTTCTGGATATTGGACCAACGAACACACTGCCTGAGTGGGATGGGTAACTACATTGGCATTGAAGTAGACCCTTTTATGCCTAATCCTGGTGCTTCTTCTTAATGGTTGTACTTGCACTTGCTCTTCAGTGTCGTCATCCTCATGATCTTGTAGGTGATCAGGTTGATCATGACTTTCAGAACCTTCATGCTGTATTGCTCCTTCTGGTTCTGGTTGGTTGCCCCCCTCAGGATCAACCGGGAAACCCTCTGGAGCTGTATCTGCGGTTGGATTAAGCGCCTCTCTTGGAGTCTCATTTGCAGACTGCTGTTGAACTCCAAGGCTCTCCAATATGATTCTCAAGTTATTTGCTCTGTCTGATGGGGTGTGTGAGAGATCTTTCAGGTTATCCCAGCTTTTCTCATCATAATACCCTTTTGACTCCACAAATTTAACATCCCTTGAGACCATTACTCTCCTAGTTTCTGGTACATAGCACTTGTATCCCTTTTGATTTGCGGAATACCCAATGAATATGGCTTTGACACTCTTGGCTTCAAGTTTATTCCTTTGTTCTCCTGGAATCAAAACAAAACAGAGACATCCAAACACACGCAAATGCTCAAGGGAGGGTTTATTTTTATTCAATACCTCATAAGGAGAGACATCATGGAGGATCCGTGTAGGTGTTCTATTGATCAGGTAGCATGCTGATACCACAGCATCACCCCAAAAACGTTTTGGGACATTAGTGTGGAACATCATACTTCTAGCAACTTCCATGAGATGTCTATTCTTCCTTTCTGCCACTCCATTTTGTTGAGGTGTGTATGGGCAACTGGTTTGATGGATGATTCCATGTCTGGTTAAATAGTTCTTGAAAGCGTGGCTTGTGTACTCACCACCATTGTCTGACCTAAAAATCTTAATCTTGGCATTAAAATGATTAGTGATATAGCTTTGAAAGTTAATAAAGGCTTCTAACACTCTATCTTTAGATTGGATTAAGGTCAGCCAAGTATACTTTGATTTCTCATCTATAAAGGTGACAAAGTATTTGTGGGTTTCCCTAGATACACAAGGTGCAGTCCAGACATCTGAGTGAACTAGATCAAAGCAATGTTCATAAATAGAATTTGATTTAGGAAAAACGGTTCTGCAATGTTTACCAAGAATACAAGCCTCACAGCTATCATTCTTAAAAGACATATTAGGTAACATCAATCCTAAGGCACGAGAATGAGGATGGCCTAATCTAGCATGCCATAACGTACTAGAATTTAAAACAGAGGCAGAATTGAAAGCATAAGGTAAATTTGATTTGAGGTTAGTGTCTTCAAGCAAATAGAGATCTCCTTCGCTCACACCTTTTCCAATCATCTTACTGGTCTCAATATCCTGAAAATGAACTTCATTAGGACTAAATATCACATGGCAGTTAAGATCACAAGTTGCCCTTTTTACTGAGAGTAAGTTAGATGTAAAGGTGGGCATGTATAAAGCCTTAGTTTCTCCATCAAATAATTTCAAATTCCCTATGCCCTCAATGGGTACCCTATCACCATTTGCAATTGTAACACTTCCTATAGCCGGTTTAACATCACTAATCAGTTTAGCATCTCTTATCATATGGTGTGAGGCTCCTGAATCTATGATTAAAGGCCTAGCAATTTTAGAGTCACATTGAATAGTATTTAAAGCATTACTACTAATGTTACCAGTGTTTGCATTGAGGGCTTTTATGAGAGCCTCAATGTCTGACTTGCGGATTAGAGAGTCCTCTTGTTGAGGTTGAGTAGATGTTCCAGCAATGTGGGCAGTAGAGTTCATGGCTCTCCCTCCGTTTTGTTGATGCACTGGTTGAAGCAAAGGCTGAGCATTCTGATAAACAGCTTCATGTCCTCTAGCTTGGCTGAACCGTGATGGAGGCCTGAGATGAGGATGAAGAATCCAGCACTGGTTCCTCATGTGTCCATTCCTTTTGCAATGCTCACAAGTGATTCGCCGGTTCTCTGGTTTGAAATAGGCCTTATGGACTGATGCTTCTGCTTTGTGCGCCATGTTAAGATCACCTTTACCAAAGAGTCCCACAGATCCTTGCTCCTTTTGGATTTGAGCACATACCTCTTCAAGGGTAGGTAGCTTGTCTGCCCTCAGCAGATGTTTGATGAGGTCATTGTATCCTGGATTGAGAGTGAGGAGTAGACCGAATACCTTATCTTGCTCACGTCTCTCATTCAGGATGGTTGGATCAGTGGTATTTGGCCTCAACATTTCCAGCTCTGCCCAGAGAGCTCTGAACTTACCAAAGTGTTGGTTAAAGTCCATATCTTCCTGGTTCAGACAGTTGATGGCCTTCTTCACTTCAAAGACCCTACTGAGGTTGGATGTGTTTCCATAAACCTTCTGGAGGGTATCCCACAATTCTTTTGCGGTTTCACAGTATGAGTAGGCCTCCATTATGGGACCATCAAGTGAGTGTTGGAGGATGTTCAGCACCATAAAGTCTTCTTGACTCCATTTGCCTTCATCTGCTACCACAATCTCCTTGCCATCTTCTCCTTGGACAGTTTGCTTTGGCGCCTCCACTGAAGTGATATGGGACCACAAGCCTCTTCCACCAAGGGCATTCTTGATCAATCTTGACCAGAGAAGGTAGTTAACTCCCTTTAGAGTGACGGGAATAACCATTACCTTGTTTTGCTCCATTTAGAAAAAAATCTTTGAGGATGAGTATAAGAGTGAAGAAGAATAGAGTAGTTTTGCGGAAGGAAACTAGGTTTAGGAGCCAAATGGCTCTGATACCATGTAAGAATATGAAGAATATTGTGAAGAACACAAGAGAGAGAGTGAGTATGATTCGTGACCAGAGAGAGAGAGAGAGATTAGTAGTTTGTATGCTAGAGAGAATAGAGAGAATGAGGAAGGATTCTTTTTCCCTTACTTCTAAATGATGTGAGTACAAGTGATTATATAGGCAGCAAGAGATTCCTTCTGCCCATACAAGTAATAAACAATAGAAATAAGATAATAAGAGACCCATGCTGATCTAGATCTAATGTTTGGAGTGAGTGGAGCAAAAGGAGACAGCATGTGCTTGGCTAGCATGGGGGATGAGCAAGTTGCTGAGTGGTCCTTGTCTTGCAAGTGAGTGAGTGCTTCTGCCCTTGTCTATGCACGTGAAGTAGCTCCCCATAGGTCTCCTTAGTTTATTTCAAGTGCCCCTCCTCTTTTCTTTGCTTGCAAGTCACGTTAGGTTACTCCTCGTTTCTTTGCTTGCAAGTCACGTTAGGTCACTGATGTCTTCTCTCTCTCATGTAAGCTCATCCTCTTTATTTCTTGTCTTCGTTATTAGGTTCAATAGATTGCTCGGGTCAGAGCTTCCTTCTTTTTTGCTTGACGGGCTTATACGCTGGATCAACGTTGAGCTCGTGGGAGATGACCGAGGGGTCTATTCCTTTCATGTCACTCATGGACCAAGCGAACGTAGACATGTTCTCTAGAAGAAAAGATACGATTTGGTCTTTGGGTCTCTCGGCGATATTAACCCCAATACACACTGTTTGATATGGATGTTCATCGATGAGAACGAACTCGATGACCTCTTCCTTTTGAGGGTAAATTTTGTGGATGGGTTTTGCTACCGTGTTAATAAAAACTGCCGCTCGGCGGACTTTTACTTCAGCGATAAGGAGATGTATGGCGGCTTTTTTATCTCCTCTTAAGGGTAAACTTTGTGGATGGGTTTTGCTACCGTGTTAATAAAAGCTGCCGCTCGGCGGACTTTTACTTCAGCTATAAGGAGATGTATGGCGGATTTTTTATCTCCTCTTAAGGTCAGGATTCGTCCGTCAATTCCTGGGAATTTGACAAATTGGTGGTATGTAGAAGAGACAACCCTCATGGAATAGAGCCTTAGAGTGTCTATAATCGCGTTCTATGAAGCATTGGTGTCCATGATGGAGAACTTGACAATCCACGGTATTCCTTTAGCATAGGGGTGGGCAAAAAAACCGGAACCGAAGTACCAAACCGAACATACCCGAAAAAATCCGAACCGAAAACGAACCAAATTTATAAATTATCCAATTGGGTATTAAAATTTTATACCCGAAGAACCGGAACCGAACCCATACCGAACCGAGAACCAAATAATTCCCATATAGAACCGAATTAAAACCCCTTATACACTTACCTTATACGTTTATATCTATATAGTTTATCCTTTATACACTTACCTTTTTTTATTGATCATCATTTTATACACTTCCCAAAATCTGATATTTTTTCCATTACAAAGTAACCATTTAGAACCAAGCTCGATTGGAACCGTTTTTTCGGTTCTATTATGGTTACCAAATTTCAGGAACCGAAAGAACCGATAACCGAAGGAACCGACCCGATTTGACCCGAAATTTTCATGGTTCCTTAATGGTTACCAAACTTCAAGAACCAAAAAAACCGAGAACCGAAAGAACCGACTCGAACCGAACCAAAGAACCGAACGCCCACCCCTACTTTAGCAGTTAAGTTTAGGCGTATGGTGCCGAGGAGCCTTTTTGAGT
The DNA here is from genome assembly GCA_905132765.1 of Moricandia arvensis. Lineage (NCBI taxonomy): Eukaryota > Viridiplantae > Streptophyta > Magnoliopsida > Brassicales > Brassicaceae > Moricandia > Moricandia arvensis. Next base: position 201,041 of record CAJHQP010000163.1, read on the forward strand.
AGCCATTGAAGCCGGTGAGTGATCACGCCGACGGTTTTATGTTGGCAAGGTCAGTTTCCATCTTCTGGAACGTCTGTTTGAAAATAAGGTCGACTGAACTTCTAGTATCAATCAAGACGTGGCTTACTTCGCAGTCTCCGATATCAAGTTCGACCAGGAGGGATTCATTGTGCGTTGAGTGCATGTCAGCTGTGTCTTCAGGTAAAAACGTTATAGTTGCCTCATTACTCCTCATTTTTGGCCATTGCTCAAAGGTATTCGCCTTCCGTTGGAATTCTTTGACAAAATGGACGGACTCCTCACATGGGAGGGAACCTCCCATGATTATATTGATTTTTTGGGCCGATATCCCCTTTGCTTTGTTAAGCTTGATATGCAGGTCTTCGACTCCCGAGTGGTCGCATTGTTTCTCGTCTTCTGCCTTTCCTCGGAGTTAGGCCAGCAGAGTTTTTGACGAAGGTCTCCCCTTCTGGTGGAGAGTTTGTCACAGAGGTCGACCGGCTTGCATGCTTATTCGGTCGAGCTCATGCCCGTTGTTTCTTTCTTTTATACGTTTAACGTATGACGGGCATCAGAAGCGTCAGGTTTTTGAGCTTTTCCCACTGAGATAAACGAGCAGAGATTGGGGGTTATCGGCGGTTCTTTGTGAATAGCTAGCTGCTTTCGCTTCGACTACTGACGAAGGTTGCACTGTTTGACTTCAGAATCAGATGAACAGAGGGGACCAAACAGGATAACACTGATTCGCTTTCGGTTTCGGGGCCTTTCTTCTTCCCCGCTAAAGTTGTTATGTTGTCAAAGCTCTCGGTTTTTGGATTTGTTGTTTTTCATGGATTTGTTCGCCGGCTTTCCTTCCTCATCTCCTTGCTTTTGCTCCAGCGTAGTCTGCCCATAGTATCTCTAGGAGTTTTTTGCACTCTTTCGTATCATGTCCTTTCATATTGTGGTACTCACAAAAAATTTGTGTCGTATGTGGACTGAGTTGCCGAAGGCGCTAGCTGTGACGACTGGGACTGGTTCTCCGTCCCTTTTTCCAAATGTTCCATCTTTATTCTCATGCCATCGCCGACAAGGATGAGTGTCCGCCCTGATCGACTACGTAGACAATTCCCTTTTTGCCTTGTTTGTACAGTACGTGCTGATGTGGCTCTGGTTGCTCTTCGGATTTAGTAGCTGCCTAATTTATCGTGTTTTGTCGGGCGATATAGGCTTTGTCGTCTTCCTCCATTGTGATGAAATTTTTTGAAAGGTGGAGGGCCTCTTGGAGTGACGTGGTAGGGTTTCCGTATAGATCTTTTTGGAAAGGTGTGTGCAGGCACAAGGCGTTTCTGAGAGCTTCGACGGCTGTGTCATCCTGGATGATGACCAACGAAACTACTGCCTTAAACTTTTCAATGAAATCTTTCTAGGTTTCGCCGGTTGCTAGCGTCATTTTCCATATATATGTGGCTGAGGCTCCCTTTCAGATGAAGATAATGTAGTGCTTGAGGAACTGAGATGAAAGCTTGCGAAAACTTTCAATGGAGTTTTTGGGTATCCGAAAAATCAGGTTAGCGCCAGTCAGGACAAAGTCTCGATAAAAAGTTGGCAAAAGCCGGCGTCTTTTTCTTCCTCAAAAAACATATCTGTCTCATTGCTATGTTGAAGGTCATTACGTGTTTGGTGGGGTTTGAGTCGCTGGTGTAGTATGAAATGCGTAACTTTCGGTTTTGCAAACCTTTATGTCGGTAACCCTACGAGTAAACAAAGTTTAGAGGGTTGCGGCGAGGACGCGTTCAATCTCAGGCCTAAAGTTGCTCACATTGTGGATTTTTGAGCTGAGGTCTTGTATGGTGAGTTTGAGCTCCAGGTTAGTGGATGTGTGTGACGTCTGCCCGTTGCTGGCTGGCGTAGGGTTCATTGAAGTGAAGAGCTGTCTTCGTACATTCTCGGCTGCAGCCATGTCGTTGGTGTAAGGCGCTGCAGCATTGAGGGCCACAAGTCATTTGTTTGTTTGTTTCGTGGCCCTTTCTTGTCCAAGGAGGCGGTCAATGACGTTTTTCATCATGTCATGAAACTCTCCGATGTTGATTGCTGAACCCTCGGGTGCAGGCCCTTGATTTGATGGAGCATCAGTCGCCGGTTCCTTGCCGAGTCCAGCAGGGTTTTCGGCTAGATTCATGGGTTGATCTTGCTAACGTTACTTCCTAAATAGTCCCCACAGACCGTACAAATTTTTAATCGAGATCTCGTCTAAACGATTAATAAGAGAAAATATATACTTAGTGGGTTTTTGAGAAGACGTTTTATAGATTTCGAAGTGAGTTTACAATAGATGTTATCTAAAAGCGGTAAAAAGGGGGAACTCGTAGTCGTAACAATGACCAGAAAGTATAAACCCTAATTCTAGCCGCTTTGGTGTTGTATGCTTGAATTCCGAGCCTTTGTCTTCTCTCCTCGTCTCCTTTTATATTATGCGCTTCAGGATGCAATCCGGGCATGACCTAATTCGGCTGGACCGAAATGGTCGTGGGCCAGGCATCGTGGGCGGAAATGCCTTCTTTCACTATTTGGGCCAGAAGTCAATATTCGGTTAGGCCTTGAGGGGAGTGCAACTCTCCTCCAACATCTAAGTTGAATGTAAGAACTCATTTATCGTTTTACATAATACATATATCAATATGGATTCACCAAGTTTGATTTGTCTTCAGAAAAACTTCTTCTCTTACTAACTTAATATGAGCTTCCTTCTCCCTGTTCATCAGACAGATGTGGTTCCTCTTGGGCCATTATGATATCGCTTTTCTTATCATCTTATTTTGTTTTATTATATCTAGTTTCTGGTAGTTTCTGATCCATTGATTTGTTTTCTCCACCCACCTTTTACATAGGATGATAATGATGGCGTTAGTTTTTGATGTTGATCTCTTCTTCCTTTAGTTTAGGGTTCATCGAGAGGATACCGATTTTAACACCAGATTGTCGATTAGTCTGAATCAAAGCACATAAGTGGAAATGCCACAACGACTATGTTTTATTAGGGATGATATTTTGATTATTTTATCTAAGTGTTTAATTGGGCTGTGAATTTTACCCGGACCTAGAAACCCAAACCGGAACCGACCCAAAAAACCCGGTTCGGGTCGGGTTCGGGTTGGGCTCGGGTACAACCATTTTACCCTACTGGGTCGTGCTTCTGAGGACCCGTGGGTCGACGACCCACACCAAATTGTACCATATACCCGATAGGGTATTACTAGACCCAAATCTATTAACCAGCATATGTCTAAACCAACCTAAACAAGCCTAAAATCTAGTCACTTACCTGATGAACCATTATAGCCCCTATTTTCGTCAATCCGTTCCATTCCCCCAAAAGAAATGTTTTTATACCTGACCAAGACATTGAACCGGACAACTTATCGGGTCACTAGGTTACTGGTTCAATTGCAGACGAACCGGGAGTTAACAAATTAATTAATTTTGATATAGAATTATATATTAGCTATTAAAATTATAAAAAATATATATATCATAAGAGAAATATATAAAAGTACTAAAATTTTGTTGTGTTTATTTTAATTTCATTTTACATACAAAATATTAAAATAATATAATAGAAAATAGGGTAATACTTTAAAATTCATAAATTCTCAATGTATAATATAAATTTTCAATGTATAACATAAATTTTCGATGTATAATATAATTTTTCAGTGTATAACATAAATTTTTGATGTATAATATAAATTTTCAATGTATAATATAATTTTCAGTTTATAATATAAATTTTCATAAATTCTTATACATATATATATATATATATATCATAATTAACTTTAATATATAATTATATTTTAGCAATTACAATTATAAGAAAATTATATATATCATAAAAGAAATATATAAAAGTACTTATATTTTGTTGTGTTTATTTTAGTTTCATTTTACATACAAAATATTAAAATAATATAATACAAAATAGGTTAATACTTTAAAACTCATATAACAGAAAATAGGGTAATACATTAAAAAAGTCATGTGTTGGTTCAACCGAGGGTTCAACCGAGGGCTCAACCGGTTGCTGGGTTGTCATGTTTAAGGGTTTTTAGCGGGGTTTTATCGGATTTTTAAATAACGGATAATTGGTAAAACCCAAACTGGATTACTTAGTGGGTCATCAGGTTTGGTGGTCCGACCGTGGTCCGGGTCGGGCGTGAAAACACTGACCAAAAGTGATTGAATCAAAGAGTTTGTCGTCGATTTATAATCTGTAAATCTGAAATCAAACATCACCAAACTGGAATCTTTCAGAATCAATTTCTTCATCAAAACCCCTTAGCCCTAGCCACTTCTTCATCAGTGACAGTGTTGTCTACAAATCGATCTAGGGTAAGTCTCAAACTTTAGATTTGTTTCTTGTTTATGGTTTTGGTTTAATCTGATTTTGATTCGTGATTCTTGTTTATGTTTTTTTTTAATCCGAGTTTGATTCTTGTGTTACGTTGATCTTTCTTTTGAATTGTTTCTTTAATGTTAATGTGGTCTTGTCTGCAAATGACGTCTTGTAGTGATAATTCAGAATCAGATAAATCAGCAGAAGAAGTTCTGACTCCAGTCTCTCGTAATAAAGGAAAATGTAAGAAAACATAAGGCACCAGTGGTTCAAGGTCAGAGAAGAAGAGGACATCAAAGGTATGGGAACACTTTACTAGAAAGACAGAAGATAATGATAGAGCTACCTGCAACTATTGTGGGAAAGAGATGTCATGTGCAACGAAATCAGGAACATCAAGTTTGAAGAAACATTTGAATCTTGCATGCAAGTGTTACCAAGCATGTCTGGCTGTGAACAAAGACAATAATCAAGGTGCTTTAGATGGCAAAGACGGTAATATGTGAGTGTGCAAAGTATCTTAAACTGTCTTCAGACAAGCGACAAATGAGATGATGGTTGTGGGAGAGTTGGCTTTATCTTGGGTAGAGAGCGTAGCTTGGAGGAGTTTCTGCAACAGAACTAAGCCTTACGTGCCTCATTCTAGAAGAACAGTAACCCGAGATATTGTTGAGACCTTTATGAAAAAGAAAGAGGCAATGAAGAAGATTCTTAAGGAGAACAAGCAACGGCTTTCACGGACGACTGATATCATACTGGCTGGTTCCAATTATATGGTGATTACGGCTAACTTTATAGACAGCTAGTGGCAATTAAGGAAGCTCATCATTGGATTCAAGAATGTGTATGATCACAAAAGATCTACAATATCTAAGGTACTTCTTGACTGCTTAGAGGAATATGCTATCAAAAGAGTGTAGGCATAACCGTAGATAATGCCACAACAAATGGTTTAGAATTGAGAAAGTTTAAGGAAGCTTTTATTGAGAAGCATGGGGATGATGCATTGGTTCTTGATGGAAAGTATCTGCATTTTAGGTGTGCTACTCACATTTTCAATCTGATTGTTAAAGAAGGTTTGCTGGAGATAGAGAGTAGTGTCAATGCCATTCGTAATGCCATTTATTTTGTGAGGTCTTCAATTCCGAGGATGATCTATTTTGAGCGACATGTAGAGTCAGTTAGAACTCAGAGAGGAAGCTTACCTTTAGATGTGAGAACTAGGTGGAATTCCACCTATTTGATGCTAGAACAAGCACTGAAGTTCAAGGTGATTTTTGAGAAGATGGAAGCTGAGGACAAGCCCTACAACGACTACTTCAATGAAACTGTGGACAGAAAACGAGTTGGACCACCAAAAAAAGATGATTGGGAAGAAGTTGATAGGTTAGTCCAGTTCTTAATTATTTTTTACAAAGCTACTGTGGTTATGTCTGCAACAAATTATGTTACTACGCATAAGTTGTATCATGCGATCGTCACAGTAGCGAGGAACATTAGTGCTTTAAGAGTTGCTCCTGGTCCAGATGAAAGTTTAAGGTCTAAGGCAGCAAACATGTTAGGGAAACTAGACAAGTATTGGAATCCATTCGAGACAAATCCTGAGAAGATGAATAAACTTGTCATTGTCTCTGGTGTTCTTGATCCAACCAAGAAGATGAAGGTTACTACAAAGCTATTTGAGAACTTGTATGGAGAAGGCTTGGTTGAGGTTACTTGTTTGAAAGATGAAGTCGAGGAGATTTTGAGGGATTTGTTTGATCAGTACAACAATGGCAGTGGCACTGCTGGTGGTTCGGTTTCATCATTTTGTAGTCAGTTTCAAGGACCATTTTCTCAATCTCAATCTCAGTCTCAGTCACAGGACCAGTTAGGAGATGAAGTATCTCAGAGGATAGTACTTGGGAATGGGCTTGCCTATGAGAGCATGAATGACATCTACAATGTGCTTGTTCAAGAAACATGATTTGCGGAAAAAACCAGTAAGTTGGATATGTATCTAAAGGAGAATGTGGAGATTCCAAACCTTATAGGCGGTTCAGAGTATGATGTACTCTCTTTCTGGAAGGTTAATAGTGCAAAGTATCTGGTTCTATCACTGTTATCTAGGGATGTACTTGCAATGCAAGTGAGTTTTGTTGCATCTGAATCGGCCTTCAGCACCAGTGGCCGAATTTTAGACCCAAGCAGAAGCTGCTTGACGCACTATATGATAGAATTATTGATGTGCACGAAGCAGTGGCTCAAATGTGAGATTAGACTCAAGGAAAAGGAATCACAGGAAAGGAACAAATGCTTAAGCTGTTAGAAGAGGAAGATGCTCTTATGAGAGGTATGATTTCTGGCTATGTCCATTGTCATTATGTTTTTAGTTTGGTTAACACTTTTAATGATCTTTACTGATTTCGTTTTTGAGCATTTGAACCTTTGTTTCAAGCTTGAATGTTTTTGCTGATAAGCATACTGAGAGTTGGAGACTGAGTATCATTGTATCAGTTTGTTGTTGTTGTTATCGGCTTCTAGTTGCCTAGTTGGCTAGTTCTTATGTTTTTGAATTTGCACTTGATCAGTTTTTAATTTTTTATGTCTATACTTATGTCTACAAATAATGCTAAAACTTGGGTTAAGTCATATGTTTTGAAACTGCTAGTAAATATTGTTGTTATGAAGTGTAATAAATTGATGTATTGCAGGTTTTAAAGCATTGCAACTTTTTATAATATCTCGGGTAAATAGGGTAATTTGGACCCGAAAACGGTAGACCCGAACCGAAAACATATAAACCGACCCAAAAACCCTAAAACGACCCGAGAACCTGAAAACATGAAAACCAACCCGAAAACCCTAAAACGACCTGAGAACCTGAAAACATGAAAACCGACCCGAACCGAAAAATGTCGGATATTACAGGTTCCTAGAAACTTGACCTGATCAGACTCAGACCCGAATTGACCCCGAACAGAGAATTTCAAATTACCCTATTGGGTCCTAAACTCTAAGACCTGAAGGACCCGTAACCGAAAGGACCCGACCCGAGGACCCGAATGCACAAGCCTAGTGTTTAGTAGCACAAAGTGCCTTATGTTGTAATGTAAACTGAGAAGAGGCCCTTATAATACACAATTTTCATAAATAATATTTCAATTATATTATATTATTACTACTTATAATATATATAACTAATCTTTATTGTATATGTAAGTTTAGTTTTTTTTACACAGTGATTTATATAAACTGAAATTGTATTATGAATGTATCTATAATCTCTTTAAAGTACAAAACACATACATTGAAAATTTTTAGACATAAAAGAAAATTATATAAAATTTACGGTTTAATTTATAAATAAAAAAGATTGGCACTAAAATGAGTTTGTGAATAGTATTCTTTCTAGTTTGAGGGAACATTATTCATAAACTTATTGTTCCCTCAAAATTTAATGTTTTCCTCAAAATAAAGGATCATTGGAGATGGTCTAACAAGAGAAACTTCTCAAATTTCACACTGGAGTTCTTTGTTTGTTTCACTAAATAATTGTATATTAATGAAGAAAGAGATCAAATGTTTCATATATACTATATTTTAGGTATGATTATTATTAGGATATTATTAGGTGAAAACGGTATACATTAATAAAACTTTTTAAGGAATGTTCCAAATAAAAAAAATCATACATGAAAGAAATCATAGCTTATGTTTTAATAGATAAAATGTGAGCACTTGTACATCGCAAATTAGTGACTGTTGATGGGTTTGAAAAGACAGCTTCCAGACTTCCTTAAGTGGTCGTAGACCCAATCCCCCTTCTGGCTTTCAGCTTTAAGACTTCCAGGCAGCCTTTCTTTGGTCAGGTCTTGAGCTCAAAACTAGTAAAGCTAAGGTCAAAAAGATGTTTTTCTGCCAAAATAAGAAGGGGGATTGGGTGTACAACCACTTAAGGAAATGAATACATATATCCGTATGAAACTTATATCGAAGTCAACGATGGGAGGCACACATACTTCTGGTATGATTCTTGGTCTCATTTAGTTTGTCTAAAAGAGTTATTGGTGTTGGGTTCCTCCTAGATGGAGAGAACCAAGTGGGTTGAGACATAATTATTCTCACACCCATATATTATTATTTTGTCCCCTCCTTTGCACTGTAGACACAATAATAGAGTTGAAGAGAGAGAGACAAAAGAGAGAGAAAGGAGAGAAAGAGGTGATTTTCGTCAGGTTATTCAAGACTGGTTTTGGAGGATCAAACGGAACCTGATCGAGCTGATATTTTGTGGGAAGCTTCTTCAGTCAGTGGGTTAAAGGTTCACCGAAGGGATTTGGATTTCAACGGTTGGATCTTCTGTTGTCTGGGTTTTAGTGAAGCTGGTCGTCACAGTTCTTCAGCTGGGCAGTCTTGGGTGTTTGGTAAATCCGACGGTGAGATCTTCTCTGATTGAGCTGAAATTTGGCAGGGTTGTTGTTGACTTGTTTATCTTGGATTTGTACGGTGGGATTAGTCTCTGGTTGCCGGAATCCTTGTGAGCTGAGGTCGTTTGGTTGCTGCCGGTTTTGAAGCTTTGTGTTGCTCTCTTGTTGTTGTTGCTCTCTTGTTGTTGAGATAGCTCTTTGTAGCTAGACTCTCTGTTCTGTTCAGGCTGTTGAACAGGGAGGACGTGGTTGTACTCATACCATTTATATAGTGGATTTTTGAGTGGACTACGGTCCCGTGGTTTTTCCTTCTCACATCGAGGAGGTTTTCCACGTAAAAATTGTGCGTCTCATTACGTTATCGCTTACACTACATTCTGCAATTGTCGAAGTATTCTCCTCACAGGTTCACACAAGGTCAGGGGAACACAACCATAATATTCCGCTGCGTCGTAGGTGACTTTCCCCAACAGAGTGGTATCAGAGCTTCTGGTTTTCTTAGAGCTTTGGATTTGATAACTTGGGTTATTATTTGCTTGTGTGAAAGATGGAAAATATGGGCAGGATGATAAGCTTGAATGGTGCTAACTATCATCTATGGAAGGGCAAGATGGAGGATTTGCTCTTTGTTAAAGAATTTCATGTTCCAGTCTTCGAGGAGAAGAAACCTGAAAAGAAGACGGATGAAGAGTGGAAGTTGCTGCATCGCCAAGTGTGTGGGTTGATAAGGCAGTGGGTAGATGATAATGTGTTGCATCATATTGAGACTGAGATTGATGCTCGTTCTTTGTGGTTGAAGCTGGAGCAGTTGTATGCTAGGAAGACCGGAAATAACAAGATGTACATGATCAAGAAATTGATTGAGCTGAGGTATCAGGAGGGGACTCCAATGACGGATCACTTAAATGTGTTTCAGGGATTGCTCAACAAGTTATCTGACATGGGAATCAAGTTTGATGATGAGATTCACGGTCTGTGGCTTCTTGGTACTTTACCGGATTCTTGGGAGGTTTTCAGGATGTCTCTTTGTAACTCCGCGTCGGAAGGTGTTATTTCGATGGATTCAGTGAAGAACAGTGTTCTCAATGAGGAAACAAGAAGGCAATCGAATGCTAGTACTTCGCGTTCAGATGTCTTTGTGACTGAGTCAAGGGGGAGAAGTTCACATAGAGATACCAGTAGAGACAAGAACAGGAGCAGGAGCAAGTCTAATAGATTTGCAAATATGGAGTGTTATTTCTGTCATAAGAAAGGGCACATGAAGAAGGACTGCTGGAAGTTGAAAAACAAACAGCAAGGTAATCAAGAAGGAAAAGTGGATCGGGTGACCATCACCGAAGATCAGTTTCTCATACTTCTTGAGGGTGATGCCATTAATGTCGCATGCCAAGACACCAGTTGGGTGATTGATAGTGGAGCTACTACTCATGCTACATCACATCGGGATTTGTTTTCTACCTATACTCCGGGTAATTATGGTTCCGTGAAGATGGGGAATGATGGTTTGGCTCAGGTTGTTGGCATTGGTGATGTTTACTTGGAGACTAGTCTTGGTACTAGGCTGGTGCTTAAGGATGTTAAGCATGTCCCAGATATTCGGATGAATCTGATATCAACGGGAAGACTTGATGATGAGGGTTATTTCAGTTTGCACGGTGGTGGTAAATGGAAGCTCTCTCGTGGTTCTTTGACTGTGGCTCGAGGTGAGAAGTCTTCATCTTTCTATTGGATGCAGGCTAAAGTCTCCAAAGATGTTGTTAATGCGGTGGAGAATGATAATGCCATGGAGTTATGGCATAAGAGACTCGGTCACATAAGTGAGAAGGGAATGGCTGTGTTGTCTAAGAATGAGGTGATTCCAGGAATCTCTGGTTTGCACCTGCAGAAGTGTTCGCATTGTTTGGCGGGAAAACAACACAGAGTATCTTTTAAGTCTTCTGCGCCTTCTAGGAAACCCGAGGTACTGGATTTGGTGCATTCAGATGTGTGTGGTCCAATGAAGACAAGATCTCTTGGCGGCGCATCATATTTTGTGACTTTCATTGATGATCATTCAAGAAAGTTGTGGGTTTTTCCTATGAGGACGAAGGATCAGGTGCTGGGATATTTCAAGCATTTTGTGGCATTGGTTGAGAGACAAACGGGGAAGAAGCTGAAGTGTATCCGCAGTGATAATGGTGGAGAGTATTCTGGACCATTTGATGCTTATTGCAAAGAGCATGGAATAAGACATCAGTTCACGCCACCAAAGACTCCACAATTAAATGGGTTGGCTGAAAGGATGAACAGAACGATTGTTGAGAGGATGAGATGTTTGATTTCACAGTCAGGCTTATCGATGACTTTCTGGGGAGAAGCTTTGAGCACGGTGGTTCATGTGCTGAATTTGTCACCGAGTGCTCCATTGGATAATGATATTCCAGAGAGGATTTGGACCGGTAAAGATGTTTCTTATGGTCATTTGAGGGTCTTTGGGTGTAAGGCATTTGTTCATATTCCCAAGGATGAGAGATCGAAGCTTGAGATGAAGTCAAGGCAGTGTGTGTTCATTGGTTATGGTCAGGATGAGTTCGGGTACAGATTTTATGACCCCGTTGAGAAGAAGCTCGTAAGGAGCAGAGATGTTGTGTTCATGGAAGATCAAACGATTAAGGACATTGACAAGTCCAACATTCCAACTCAGGTTTATGAAGGTTTGATCGATACAGAGGCTACTCCTTCTACATCGGTCCACGGTGAGGTTGAGGTTGAGGTTCAGGATGATACACCCAGTGCAAATGCTCCCGCACATGAAGATGGCAGTGGTGATCATGGTGACGATCATGGTGAGACACCAGCTGCTGAGAACCAACCTACTGTTGTTAGAAGATCCGAGAGAGGTCTTAAACCGTCGACAAGGTATGATCCTAGTGAGTATGTGATGCTTACTGATGGGGGAGAGCCTGAAAGCTATGATGAAGCTTTGGAGGATGAACACAAGGATATGTGGTTTGGCGCCATGGATGAGGAGATGGATTCTTTTGAGGAGAATCATACATTTGAGTTGGTGGAGTTGCCTAAAGGCAAGAAGACTTTGCTTAATAAATGGGTGTATAGAATTAAGCACGAAGATACTGGTTTGCCACCTCGATACAAGGCTAGATTGGTTGTGAAAGGATACAGCCAGAAGAAGGGGATTGATTATGATGAAATATTTTCTCCTGTTGTGAAGATGTCATCCATTCGGGTTGTGCTTGGATTGGCAGCAAGTCTTGATCTAGAGGTTGAGCAAATGGATGTGAAGACTGCTTTCCTTCATGGTGATTTGGAGGAAGAGATCTACATGGAACAACCGGAAGGCTATGTGAAAAAGGGCAAGAAAATTTGGTTTGCCGCTTGAAGAAAAGCCTTTATGGATTGAAGCAAGCACCGAGGCAGTGGTACATGAAGTTCAAGTCTGTTATGGGGGAGCATGGTTATGCAGAGACTGATTCAGACCATTGTGTATTTGTGAAGGTGTTTGGAGATGATGATTTTATCATCTTGTTGCTGTATGTCGATGATATGTTGATTGTGGGCAGGAACATGGACAGAATTAAGGAGCTAAAAGAGCAACTAAGCATGTCCTTTGCCATGAAAGATATGGGTCCAGCGAAACAGATTCTTGGTATGAGAATTGTTCGAGATAGAGGTGAGAAGCTGATTCACTTGTCTCAGGAAAAGTACATTGAAAAGGTACTTAAAAGGTTTCACATGGACAAGTCTAAAGTGTTGAGTACTCCTCTTGCTCCACACTTAAGACTGAGCAGTCAACAAAGTCCGAAGACATATGCGGAGAAGGAAGATATGGCGAGAGTTCCATATGCTTCTGCAGTGGGTAGTTTGATGTATGCCATGGTCTGTACAAGACCGGATTTAGCCTACGCCGTTGGAGTTGTCAGCAGGTTTCTCTCAAATCCAGGAAGAGAACATTGGAATGCTGTGAAGTGGATTTTGAGATATCTCCGAGGGACTTCTGACTTGAAGATTACATTTGGAGGTAAGAAGCCATTGCTTGTCAGTTACACTGATTCTGACATGTCAGGAGATGCTGATTCTAGCAAGTCTACTTCGGGTTACTTGGTAACGTTTGCGGGTGGAGCTGTGGCATGGCAGTCAAGGTTGCAAAAGTGTGTTGCACTATCTACCACTGAGGCAGAGTTCATTGCTGCAACTGAAGCTTGTAAAGAGTTGTTGTGGATGAAGAACTTCTGTGAAGAGATCGGTTTCAAGCAAGAAAAGTATGTGTTGCTTTGTGATAGTCAAAGTGCCATTTGCCTCGGGAAGAATTCTACATTTCATTCGAAGTCGAAACACATTCAGAGGAGGTATCATTGGATACGTGATGTGGTTGCTTCTAAGGAAGTGGAACTTGAGAAAGTTCATACGGATGATAATGGAGCTGATATGATGACGAAGTCATTGCCGAGGGGGAAGCTTGAGGTATGCCGAGAGATAGCCGGAATGGCTGTTTCTTCCATCTAGTCGGAGGGGGAGTTTGTTGGGTCCCTCCTAGATGGAGAGAACCAAGTGGGTTGAGAAATAATTAGTCTCACCCTTATTATTAGTCTGTCCCCTCCTTTGCACTGTAGAGACACAATAATAGAGTTGAAGAGAGAGAGACAAAAGAGAGAGAAAGGAGAGAAAGAGGTGATTTCGTCAGGTTATTCAAGACTGGTTTTGGAGGATCAAACGGAACCTGATCGAGCTGATATTTTGTGGGAAGCTTCTTCAGTCAGTGGGTTAAAGGTTCACCGAAGGGATTTGGATTTCAACGGTTGGATCTTCTGTTGTCTGGGTTTTAGTGAAGCTGGTCGTCACAGTTCTTCAGCTGGGCAGTCTTGGGTGTTTGGTAAATCCGACGGTGAGATCTTCTCTGATTGAGCTGAAATTTGGCAGGGTTGTTGTTGACTTGTTTATCTTGGATTTGTACGGTGGGATTAGTCTCTGGTTGCCGGAATCCTTGTGAGCTGAGGTCGTTTGGTTGCTGCCGGTTTTGAAGCTTTGTGTTGCTCCCTTGTTGTTGTTGCTCTCTTGTTGTTGAGATAGCTCTTTGTAGCTAGACTCTCTGTTCTGTTCAGGCTGTTGAACAGGGAGGACGTGGTTGTACTCATACCATTCATATAGTGGATTTTTGAGTGGACTACGGTCCCGTGGTTTTTCCTTCTCACATCGAGGAGGTTTTCCACGTAAAAATTGTACCGTCTCATTACGTTATCGCTTACACTACATTCTGCAATTGCCGAAGTATTCTCCTCACAGGTTCACACAAGGTCAGGGGAACACAACCATAATATTCCGCTGCGTCGTAGGTGACTTTCCCCAACAGAGTGGTATCAGAGCTTCTGGTTTTCTTAGAGCTTTGGATTTGATAACTTGGGTTATTATTTGCTTGTGTGAAAGATGGAAAATATGGGCAGGATGATAAGCTTGAATGGTGCTAACTATCATCTATGGAAGGGCAAGATGGAGGATTTGCTCTTTGTTAAAGAATTTCATGTTCCAGTCTTCGAGGAGAAGAAACCTGAAAAGAAGACGGATGAAGAGTGGAAGTTGCTGCATCGCCAAGTGTGTGGGTTGATAAGGCAGTGGGTAGATGATAATGTGTTGCATCATATTGAGACTGAGATTGATGCTCGTTCTTTGTGGTTGAAGCTGGAGCAGTTGTATGCTAGGAAGACCGGAAATAACAAGATGTACATGATCAAGAAATTGATTGAGCTGAGGTATCAGGAGGGGACTCCAATGACGGATCACTTAAATGTGTTTCAGGGATTGCTCAACAAGTTATCTGACATGGGAATCAAGTTTGATGATGAGATTCACGGTCTGTGGCTTCTTGGTACTTTACCGGATTCTTGGGAGGTTTTCAGGATGTCTCTTTGTAACTCCGCGTCGGAAGGTGTTATTTCGATGGATTCAGTGAAGAACAGTGTTCTCAATGAGGAAACAAGAAGGCAATCGAATGCTAGTACTTCGCGTTCAGATGTCTTTGTGACTGAGTCAAGGGGGAGAAGTTCACATAGAGATACCAGTAGAGACAAGAACAGGAGCAGGAGCAAGTCTAATAGATTTGCAAATATGGAGTGTTATTTCTGTCATAAGAAAGGGCACATGAAGAAGGACTGCTGGAAGTTGAAAAACAAACAGCAAGGTAATCAAGAAGGAAAAGTGGATCGGGTGACCATCACCGAAGATCAGTTTCTCATACTTCTTGAGGGTGATGCCATTAATGTCGCATGCCAAGACACCAGTTGGGTGATTGATAGTGGAGCTACTACTCATGCTACATCACATCGGGATTTGTTTTCTACCTATACTCCGGGTAATTATGGTTCCGTGAAGATGGGGAATGATGGTTTGGCTCAGGTTGTTGGCATTGGTGATGTTTACTTGGAGACTAGTCTTGGTACTAGGCTGGTGCTTAAGGATGTTAAGCATGTCCCAGATATTCGGATGAATCTGATATCAACGGGAAGACTTGATGATGAGGGTTATTTCAGTTTGCACGGTGGTGGTAAATGGAAGCTCTCTCGTGGTTCTTTGACTGTGGCTCGAGGTGAGAAGTCTTCATCTTTCTATTGGATGCAGGCTAAAGTCTCCAAAGATGTTGTTAATGCGGTGGAGAATGATAATGCCATGGAGTTATGGCATAAGAGACTCGGTCACATAAGTGAGAAGGGAATGGCTGTGTTGTCTAAGAATGAGGTGATTCCAGGAATCTCTGGTTTGCACCTGCAGAAGTGTTCGCATTGTTTGGCGGGAAAACAACACAGAGTATCTTTTAAGTCTTCTGCGCCTTCTAGGAAACCCGAGGTACTGGATTTGGTGCATTCAGATGTGTGTGGTCCAATGAAGACAAGATCTCTTGGCGGCGCATCATATTTTGTGACTTTCATTGATGATCATTCAAGAAAGTTGTGGGTTTTTCCTATGAGGACGAAGGATCAGGTGCTGGGATATTTCAAGCATTTTGTGGCATTGGTTGAGAGACAAACGGGGAAGAAGCTGAAGTGTATCCGCAGTGATAATGGTGGAGAGTATTCTGGACCATTTGATGCTTATTGCAAAGAGCATGGAATAAGACATCAGTTCACGCCACCAAAGACTCCACAATTAAATGGATTGGCTGAAAGGATGAACAGAACGATTGTTGAGAGGATGAGATGTTTGATTTCACAGTCAGGCTTATCGATGACTTTCTGGGGAGAAGCTTTGAGCACGGTGGTTCATGTGCTGAATTTGTCACCGAGTGCTCCATTGGATAATGATATTCCAGAGAGGATTTGGACCGGTAAAGATGTTTCTTATGGTCATTTGAGGGTCTTTGGGTGTAAGGCATTTGTTCATATTCCCAAGGATGAGAGATCGAAGCTTGAGATGAAGTCAAGACAGTGTGTGTTCATTGGTTATGGTCAGGATGAGTTCGGGTACAGATTTTATGACCCCGTTGAGAAGAAGCTCGTAAGGAGCAGAGATGTTGTGTTCATGGAAGATCAAACGATTAAGGACATTGACAAGTCCAACATTCCAACTCAGGTTTATGAAGGTTTGATCGATACAGAGGCTACTCCTTCTACATCGGTCCACGGTGAGGTTGAGGTTGAGGTTCAGGATGATACACCCAGTGCAGAAGCTCCCGCACATGAAGATGGCAGTGGTGATCATGGTGACGATCATGGTGAGACACCAGCTGCTGAGAACCAACCTACTGTTGTTAGAAGATCCGAGAGAGGTCTTAAACCGTCGACAAGGTATGATCCTAGTGAGTATGTGATGCTTACTGATGGGGGAGAGCCTGAAAGCTATGATGAAGCTTTGGAGGATGAACACAAGGATATGTGGTTTGGCGCCATGGATGAGGAGATGGATTCTTTTGAGGAGAATCATACATTTGAGTTGGTGGAGTTGCCTAAAGGCAAGAAGACTTTGCTTAATAAATGGGTGTATAGAATTAAGCACGAAGATACTGGTTTGCCACCTCGATACAAGGCTAGATTGGTTGTGAAAGGATACAGCCAGAAGAAGGGGATTGATTATGATGAAATATTTTCTCCTGTTGTGAAGATGTCATCCATTCGGGTTGTGCTTGGATTGGCAGCAAGTCTTGATCTAGAGGTTGAGCAAATGGATGTGAAGACTGCTTTCCTTCATGGTGATTTGGAGGAAGAGATCTACATGGAACAACCGGAAGGCTATGTGAAAAAGGGCAAGAAAATTTGGTTTGCCGCTTGAAGAAAAGCCTTTATGGATTGAAGCAAGCACCGAGGCAGTGGTACATGAAGTTCAAGTCTGTTATGGGGGAGCATGGTTATGCAGAGACTGATTCAGACCATTGTGTATTTGTGAAGGTGTTTGGAGATGATGATTTTATCATCTTGTTGCTGTATGTCGATGATATGTTGATTGTGGGCAGGAACATGGACAGAATTAAGGAGCTAAAAGAGCAACTAAGCATGTCCTTTGCCATGAAAGATATGGGTCCAGCGAAACAGATTCTTGGTATGAGAATTGTTCGAGATAGAGGTGAGAAGCTGATTCACTTGTCTCAGGAAAAGTACATTGAAAAGGTACTTAAAAGGTTTCACATGGACAAGTCTAAAGTGTTGAGTACTCCTCTTGCTCCACACTTAAGACTGAGCAGTCAACAAAGTCCGAAGACATATGCGGAGAAGGAAGATATGGCGAGAGTTCCATATGCTTCTGCAGTGGGTAGTTTGATGTATGCCATGGTCTGTACAAGACCGGATTTAGCCTACGCCGTTGGAGTTGTCAGCAGGTTTCTCTCAAATCCAGGAAGAGAACATTGGAATGCTGTGAAGTGGATTTTGAGATATCTCCGA
The DNA here is from genome assembly GCA_905132765.1 of Moricandia arvensis. Taxonomy (NCBI): domain Eukaryota; kingdom Viridiplantae; phylum Streptophyta; class Magnoliopsida; order Brassicales; family Brassicaceae; genus Moricandia; species Moricandia arvensis. Next base: position 218,686 of record CAJHQP010000163.1, read on the forward strand.
GGGACTTCTGACTTGAAGATTACATTTGGAGGTAAGAAGCCATTGCTTGTCAGTTACACTGATTCTGACATGTCAGGAGATGCTGATTCTAGCAAGTCTACTTCGGGTTACTTGGTAACGTTTGCGGGTGGAGCTGTGGCATGGCAGTCAAGGTTGCAAAAGTGTGTTGCACTATCTACCACTGAGGCAGAGTTCATTGCTGCAACTGAAGCTTGTAAAGAGTTGTTGTGGATGAAGAACTTCTGTGAAGAGATCGGTTTCAAGCAAGAAAAGTATGTGTTGCTTTGTGATAGTCAAAGTGCCATTTGCCTCGGGAAGAATTCTACATTTCATTCGAAGTCGAAACACATTCAGAGGAGGTATCATTGGATACGTGATGTGGTTGCTTCTAAGGAAGTGGAACTTGAGAAAGTTCATACGGATGATAATGGAGCTGATATGATGACGAAGTCATTGCCGAGGGGGAAGCTTGAGGTATGCCGAGAGATAGCCGGAATGGCTGTTTCTTCCATCTAGTCGGAGGGGGAGTTTGTTGGGTCCCTCCTAGATGGAGAGAACCAAGTGGGTTGAGACATAATTATTCTCACCCTTATTATTAGTCTGCCCCATCCCTTTGCACTGTAGAGACACAATAATAGAGTTGAAGAGAGAGAGACAAAAGAGAGAGAAAGGAGAGAAAGAGGTGATTTTCGTCAGGTTATTCAAGACTGGTTTTGGAGGATCAAACGGAACCTGATCGAGCTGATATTTTGTGGGAAGCTTCTTCAGTCAGTGGGTTAAAGGTTCACCGAAGGGATTTGGATTTCAACGGTTGGATCTTCTGTTGTCTGGGTTTTAGTGAAGCTGGTCGTCACAGTTCTTCAGCTGGGCAGTCTTGGGTGTTTGGTAAATCCGACGGTGAGATCTTCTCTGATTGAGCTGAAATTTGGCAGGGTTGTTGTTGACTTGTTTATCTTGGATTTGTACGGTGGGATTAGTCTCTGGTTGCCGGAATCCTTGTGAGCTGAGGTCGTTTGGTTGCTGCCGGTTTTGAAGCTTTGTGTTGCTCCCTTGTTGTTGTTGCTCTCTTGTTGTTGAGATAGCTCTTTGTAGCTAGACTCTCTGTTCTGTTCAGGCTGTTGAACAGGGAGGACGTGGTTGTACTCATACCATTTATATAGTGGATTTTTGAGTGGACTACGGTCCCGTGGTTTTTCCTTCTCACATCGAGGAGGTTTTCCACGTAAAAATTGTGCGTCTCATTACGTTATCGCTTACACTACATTCTGCAATTGTCGAAGTATTCTCCTCACAGGTTCACACAAGGTCAGGGGAACACAACCATAATATTCCGCTGCGTCGTAGGTGACTTTCCCCAACAATTGGGAGATAGAGGAACTATAGATCTTGGTATTACAAACAATGCTCTAGTCGCAGATGTGTTAGCCAAACATCATCGTAGACGGCATAGACTGCAAATACTAAATGAAGTGGAGGACGAGATATACATGTTGTGAGACAGGGATAATCAAGCAGAGGATACTCCCCTATGGAAACAATCATAAGACAAGTTTTCTCTGTGGTTCTCCACGAAGAAAACATGGTTGCACATGAGACAATCAAAGCCGGAATGGAATTAGAGTAGGGGATTTTGGTTCTCTCAGTCCATGCCGAAATACTCTTTCCTAGTGTGGGTTGCCATACAGAACCCTGCAAACTTGCAATAGGATGCAGTTGTGGAATACAGCAATAAAGATGGACTGTGTGTTCTGTCAGGAAGCGCATGAAACCTGCCAACATTTGTTCTTTAGCTGTCACTATTCAAGGAAAATATGGAAATAACTATTAGGAGGGATTCTCGGTGATGCATTTACGGCAGAATGGAGCGATGTTTCAGATATTGTATGCAATCCCAGACGAACTCCTACAGAGATATTTCTTATTTGCTATACATTCCAAGCTTTAGTACACATTATATGGAGGGAAGGCAATGCTCGTCGTCATGGTGAGCAACCTCTCGAGGAAAGAATTCTGATCAAGTTGGTGGACAAAACAATCCGTCTGAAATTGTTGTCAGTACAAGGAAAAGGCAAGGGAGATCTTGATGAAGGGCTTCGTACTTGGTTTGGGACAAGAATACAAAATTCTTCTCCAACAGTAAACTAAGAAGAATGAATGGCATTCTTTTAAGTTGTATTATTTGATTCTTTAAAAGGAAAAAACAGAGGCACTTGATTTAAAAAGGTTTTTGTTTGAATAAATTTTACATTCTTTCCAAACGAGACACGTCTTGAAAAATATAATTTATGTGTACAAGAAACCAAAGAAAAAAAAGAGTCCTATTTGCATTTTGAGCTTGAGCTTGAAGCACTTGTTTTGACAATGCAAATTACAGAGTCTAACATAATATAAATAAAAAATTGCGTTACGATGTAAGAATCTGCAATACTAACTACTACAAGTTTTGCAGAACATCTTTCGTAGAAACGTACAACTAAAAAAAATAACCTATTTTACTAAATAAACTTCTGAAAATCTAACTTTAAGAACATTTTTTGTAAAACAAAACCAAACAGGTTTATGAAATAATCTTCCGCAAAACTAAATTTGACAAGTTTAAGAACTCTTTCGTAATACAAAACGAAACAGTTTTACGAAATAATTTACGTCAGATAAAATAAAACATTTATTCCGACGAAAACCTTCATATAATCAAAGAAAACTAAATGTTTTACAAAATAACCTTAGAAAGGTAAGAAAATACACAATGGAAAAAAAGACGAGAACAGCCAACAAGGGACCCTCCTCACCCTTTTCAATCTCTCTTTTCCTCACCCTCTTCTTTCTCTCGCTTCCTCTATTTGATCATCGCCCTCTCTCTCTCTCCCTCCTCTTGTCATCACCTCTCTCTCTCTCTCTCTCTCTCTCTCACTTATACATTTTTCCTCTCCTCACCCACGTGCTAGTACAAGAAATGCTCGTCAATGTCTTGTGTTTTGCAAAAGGTTGTCGTTGAGACATTGCAGAAAAAGTTAGATACATTTTACATAAAAATATCCAAGCTTTGAGTCGAAAACGGTTAGCCATTTACACCATGTACAATATTTTTACACCAACAGAAAAAACACAACTAGGAATGATAGTAAGAGACTCCATAGGTTCTCTTCCAGAATCTATGTCAATCATGGCTTTAATCTTGTTCTATGGGGTATGTGATAGGGTGTTCTGATAGTAAAAGGCTCCATAGGTTTTGTTGTTGTTGTAGGGTATTTGCTGTTGTGATCCTTGGTTGTAGCTAGTCCTCTGACCATGGCCATAAAGTTTATATTTCTCTGGTTCCCATATCTTTGGAATCCATTTCCAACAAAGTTCACATCCTCTTCTTCACTTTTCTCATTGTTAGATCCTATAGATTCTACACCTTATATGAAGCTAACTTGCTTCCTCATAAACCTCTGAACATTGTCCAACTTGACTTTTACTTCTTCCATTATCCTTGGTACGTGTAGGGACTGATTTCCTCCTCTCATGATAATTGTTCTTGTTGTTGTTGTTAACTGTCAAATTCTCTATCAATCTGGTAGCTTCTTCTGGACTCTTAGTGCTGAAGTTTCCCTCACTGGTTGTATCTAAAGGCATCTGGTATGATAGCTCAATACCTCTGAAGAAAGTGTTGAGAAGTTTCACTTCATTGAATCCATGGTGTGGACAATCTCTTTGGTAGGATTTGAACCTGATCCATGATTTTTTGAAAGACTCTGCATGCTCCTGTGTGAATGTAGATGTCATGCTCCTCAAATCCTCAGCTCTAGCATCATCAAAGATATTACGCAGAAAGGCTTTTTGATGTTTGTCCAAGATGTAAGAGATTCTGGTAGTAGTTGCTTAAGCCAATACGAAGAGTCTCCAACAAGCAAATATTTGAAGAGCTTGCATACAAGGTAGTCCTTAGGGACTCTATTAGCCTTGATGGCAGACACGAGATCCTCAAATCACTCCAAATGATCCATAGGGTGCTGATGAGAATGTCCATGAAATGGTCTTTGTGCCACTAGTGTGAAAAAGGTTGGCTTCAGCTCAAAATCGTTCCTTTGGAAAGATGGAGGACGAATAGCAGATATGTTGGCGTAGAATTGATCTAGATGATTGTAGTCAGCCAGCATTTCGGGTTGAGCAAACAAGGCTTCAACTCTAGCTTCTTCTGGTTCAGGGATCACAATCCTCTGGTCATCAATTCTCTGACATGTTGCATTACGCAGATGACCTTCGAGGTCATATAGGTCTCCTCTCGCATACCTAGTCACGATTACCATAGCAACCATCTTTGCTCGGGAATCACCGTCAATCGATGTGTCGGTGTTGGTGTCAATCGATTCCGGCAGATGAGTGTCGATTGACGAATAAGTATTGTTGGAAATCGATGTGGATGCTATATTCGTTTGCTACTGGGTCTGAGAAAAAAATAAGTTTTTTTTCTTGTTGCTTATGGTACTGTTAGGCATGCACGTGAAAGATAAAATAATTTTTTTAAAAACTAAAAAGAAAACCTAGACAAAACTTGCAAAACAAATCTAATGGTGATCATTGCTCCCCGGCAAGGGCGCCAAATTTGATACGTGCTCAGATTACCATAGAGCTACTAACCACTCTCTCAAATAAAAGGTTCAGATGTATTACTTAGGGATCAAATCCACAGAGAATGATGACACACAATAAATTTGATAATCAACTTAGTTATACTAGGCAATTAATAAGACTTTGAGAATAGTAAATCAGGAAAGAGTTGGTTTGTAAATAATTAAGAAAAATAACTAGATCTAGGGTTTTCAGGTAGTAAATTATAATGGATATAATCCAAGGAGTTTTCACTCATAGAACACAAATTCAATTAGTAAGGATATAAGTGGTTTTCACTCATAGAACACAAATTCAATTAGTAAAGATATAAGTTATATTTATCATATGGCTAAGGTCAGGATCTACAACATCTGTGCGCAAATTTGGAATGACCGTTGATCATGGTATGCAAACGGCATCAATCGATGGCTTCTTAGTCAAGCATTAAACGAAAAGATTCCATTGGTCCACTTAGAATCACTAGACCAGTCTTTCGATTGTCCATAGTAACTTAAGCTCAACATGATTTGTTCAGGTAACGATGCCTCTCGTATTATCAATCATCCAAATATCAAGGTTCTAGTTAGCTACTCTAGAACACAATTAATAAGCACATTTCTGATGATAGATCTAATAATCACCCTAACAATTCTATTGTTTGGCTAATCTGTCAAAACCATTAATAAATCCTAAATCTAACAAGGTGACTACAAGGACATAGCTAAGAAGAATATAATCATAAACATAAAATATTGCATATGATAAAGAATATGGATAAAAACTAGGATTCCAATACAAACCTTAAGAAGTCTTGATCTTCTCCCCAAAAACCCTAAACTACTAAGTAAAGTCTCCTGTTGTGTCTCTAAAATCTTTCTCTTTGCACAAAGCACTGGCAAAGATAATATAAACTAGGTAAAACTCGTCCAGGGGCAATTTTATAATTTCCAGGACTTGGGTTTCAATTCGGGTACTTTCTGAATTGGGCTTCTGCGCATCGACCATCGATTGACAAGAGTGTGTCGTCGATCGATGCAATGCTCTGTCTCGACTTGTACTTTGCTGAATTTGACCAGGTATGTGTTCCTCTCTCTTTGAGCTCCATAAAGCCTTATAAATTATACAATGCTCCAAAATGTACATGAACCTGAAAAGACTCTATAACACATCCTAGATACACTCATACTCCAAATAAGGCCTATAATATGGTCTAAAAGTGGAAAATATTAGGACCTATCAGAAAGATAACATGGATGCGTGTTACACGTGTGTGTCCCTCGGTATTCCACCTTATCTTTGCTGATGATAGACTTTTCTTTTATAAAGCAGAACCCCGTGAATGTGAAGAAGTGATGAAAGTAGTTAAGGACAAGCATCCGACCAATGTATCAACTTTGAGAAATCCTCTTTACTCTTTGGTAAAAAGGTCTGTGGAGATTTTAGACAGCAGATTAAAGATACACTTGGGATTTAGAATGAAGGAGGAGTGGGGACATATTTAGAAATTCCAGAAGATATCAGTGGCTCCAATTGTAAGTTATTTTTATTTCTCAAGGACAAACTAATGAATAGAGTGAACATATTGACGAGTAGATGACTATCAGAAGGAGAGAAAGAAGTGTTAATCAAATCTATTTTGTTAGCTCTCCCGACTTATGTTACGTCTAGCTTCTTGCTCCCATTGAAGATATGTAAAACCTTGAAAGTGCCAATGCACAATTCTGGTGGAGTTCAAACCCACCAAAGAGAGGGATTCACTGGGCAAAATAGGAAAAACTCTGTTTACCAAGATAAGAAGGTGGGATTGGTTTTCGTATGATCCATGAGTTCAATCTGGATCTATTAGCAAAACAAATGTGGCGACTTTTTCAATACCCCGATTCTTTGGTGGCTCGAGTGTGAGGGGAAAATACTAAGAATGATCTCGTCTTTCCGAATAAGCTATGTAAACAATCCATCTTATGTGTGGACCAGTATTTCAGCACCTCGAAAACTACTGTTATTGGGAATTAGACAAAAAGTTCATTCTGGATATGAAGTTAATATGTGGGAGGACCCTTGGACCGTACCACATCGGCTAGACCAGCTCGACCTTCTACCCCTGTGTTTCACCCAAAAATACGTGTTAGTTACCTTATTAATGGAGAGTCAAGGAATGAGATGTTAGATTACTAAAAAACTAAGTTTTTATACATTCTGCTGGAATTACACAGAGAACGACCAATATACAGTTAAGTCTTGTTACTGGGTTACTCGAAATTTACTAAGAACTTAGGAAGAGACGGAGGTCTTGGAACCTAGTATAACTAAGCTCCAAGCCTTTTTGGAAAATTAAAGCACCCTAGAAGATATGTCATCGACAACTGATAACATGTTGTGTGGTAATAATGAGAAACCTGACGCGCCGTAATATAAGATGCGATAATTATTGCCCCAGATGTGGTGAACCGAAAAAGCTGTTACTCATGCCATATTTGAATGTCTTCCATCTCTGCTAGCATGGTTTCTATTAACAACACCTTTTGGTCCTAACATCTTCCTGCTACCAAGTATTTATGCCAATATGGACTATCTTTTATGGAGAAAGAATAGCATCATCGAACCAAAATTAGACAGGGATCCTTATCCCGGGATAATTTGGTATATTTGGAAGGCTTAGAACGGTAAACTCCTTCAAGGGATAAATAAGGATCCTTTGGAGCTCTATTCTGATATGCGGAAAATTTATGTCAAGCCTGGTTCAGTGCAAATGAAATTGTAACCCCCACTTCACAAGAGCAGACTATTGAGGAATGGAAGTCATAAGCTTGGATAATATATGTACGGTGGATGGTTCATGGACTTCCACAACACAATTCAGTAGTTGTTGTTGGGTTTGGCTGGATATCTTGAGAAAGTTCAACTTATGGGGACACATAACTTAAGACGGTGAGAGAGTAATTTACATTTAGAAGTGGAAGCACTGCGATAGAATTGGATTTTATGCTCTAACACTCGTCATGTCAGAGCTTTGAGACGAATTGTAAGGATTTGATCACAATGATAAAGGAACCTCACGTTTGGCCAAGTTTTGCAACAGATCTAGGGGCGATAAAGATGTTACTGATATATTTTTTGGACTTTAAGATATCTAATATCTCGAGAGCGTAAAATGGAATTTCTGACTCTTTAATAAGAGTACGAGATCTTTTAATCTTGAGATTTGTTACATTTGTTGTTCTATTTCGGTCTGGTTATTCAGACCACCTCAAGTTTGAGTAATAAAATACTCAATGTTAAAAATAAATTGGTTGCCTAAAAAAGGAGTAATAGTCTCTATTGTCCTTCTAGCTAAAACAAAAAGCTAAAATATCCTTGTTATATTATTAGTTTTGTTTTAATTTATTTTTATTCATAAAATGATTTAAATTACGTAAATATCCTTATACCAAAATTGTTCTTCTCTTTCTTTCTTCTTTTACTATTTTCTCTGCGCCGACAAAAATTAAGATGGTAGAAAAGACAATGAAAAGATGGTTTTGCATATTTTGGATTATTGGATCTACAATTTTGGATTCAAAAATTAGATGTACGATTTTGGATCCAAGAATTAGATCTACGATTTTGAATCTACAGTTTTTCCATATTCTGGATTTTTTGAGTTAGAGATCTTAAAGCATGACAAAACAGGGACAATGTTGATGAAGAATCTTGGTTTTCTGGAATTTTTTCGGATTTAGTGTCCTTCTTTTTTTTCTTCAATTTTAGGATTTTCTAGATTTTTAGGCGTGTTTCTTACTTTATTGAAGTCATGGATCTATAATTGTTGTAGTTGATTATATGTATGTGTGTTTTCTTATCTCCAGATCTGAAATCAGTAGAACTCGTATAATTAAGTACAACTGCATCAGTACAACGAAGTATAACTTCTTAGTAAAACTCATTACAGTTTAGTACAACTGCTTAAGTATTACTAGTAGAACTTAGTACAACTAAGTATTACTAGTATAACATCTACGTAAGTATTACTAGTATAACTCAATAAAACTACATAAGTATTACTATCATAATTCAGTATAACAACATAAATATAACTAGTATAGAACCAGTAGAACTCGGTACAATTACCTTATTATAACTAGTAGAACTTGGTACGACCATCTCAGTAGAACTAGCAAATTAATTATATGTTGTAATTAAAATTTTTGAGTTTATTACAAATTGAAATTTGAAAACTTGAAAATTTTAAATTATAAAATTTTAATTGGAAAATAAACAAGAGTAAAATCAGGTTTTTATATAAATGAAGAAGAGTATTAGGAATGGTGAAGGATATAACTGATTTTTTTTTCTATAAGAACATATGAGAGATATGTCTCAAAAAAAAAATAGTTTTGGGGTACTCCCCGATTTTTTTTTTTTTTTTTTTTTTTTTTTTTTTTTTTTGTAACACCCGGGTACTCCCCGATTAGTCCCCGTTTTTCTATAACTTGGTAGGCTCTAACAGACTGGGGATATATTAAAAGAGCGAAGGCTGATCAACCACCGGCGGTTACTCCTTCCGCTCAAGTACTCAAAGACATCCTCCAAATCGGATTGATTCATCTCTTCAGCAGATGAGAAAAGCCCTAATTCGAATCTCCTAAAGAATCAGCAAATGGGTGGGAGCGAGTTTCGTTTCTTCCTCTCCTGCGATATCAATTCGCCCGTCACTTTTCGTATCGACAAGCTCGATGGAATCTTTCCCGTCCAGAAATCTACTGATTCGGGTACTCAAAAGATTCGAACGTGAACTGTTTTTTTTTTTTAATTACATGTCAGAACTTGCTTATTAATTGCGACCAGTTGAGTTGTGTTCAGTTTCTTGAGAAGTTTGGTTTATGACTTTTGTTGGTTTGGTTTATGTTTATGATAAGGACTTGTGTCCGGGGCAGAGGAGAAAAAACCAGAGCTTTACATCGAGTGTGCGTTGTATATCAATGGAGCTCCGTTTGGCCTTCCCATGAGAACAAGGTCTCTTTTCTTTTTCATTTGTAGAAGAGTTTCCATGTCTCATGTAGCTCTCTTTTTAATTCCAGATTGCACACTACAGGACCACCATACTGCTGGAACGAACTTATCACTCTTAGTTCTAAATACCGGGACTTGACTGCTCACTCTCAACTTGCCATCACGGTAAGTAAACAAATAGCTGAACCCATTCCTCTTTTTATCTGTGCTTATCAATGGGGCGTCTATGCTCGTGTCAGGTATGGGATGTTTCGTGTGGAAAAGGTGATGGACTGATTGGTGGTGCCACCATCCTTCTCTTTAACAGCAAGATGCAAATGAAATCAGGAAAGCAGAAGCTCAGGCTCTGGCAAGGGAAGGAAGCGGATGGTTCTTTTCCTACCTCTACTCCTGGAAAGGTTTCTTGATTCATCTTTGTACTAAATTTATATTTCGAAATTGTTTGTTTTTTTATGCCAACTTCCTTTTTCTGTAGGTTCCGCGGCATGAGCGCGGTGAGCTAGAGCGTTTGGAGAAGCTCATGAATAAGTTTGAAAGGGGGCAGATCCAAAGTATTGATTGGCTTGACCGACTTATGTTGAAGTCCTTGGATAAGATCAAGGAACAAGAAAGCTCCAAACATGGAAACTCAAATCTGTACTTGGTTATCGACTTCTGTAGTTTTGAGCATCGAGTTGTATTTCAGGTACAATCTTCACTGCTAATGGACTTTTCTGTGACCATGTTACCTATTCAAGTATAATAATGTTGAAATACTTCAGGGTAGTTATGTCTATATGCCTTTGATTTCTAGGAGTCTGGAGCCAATGTGTTGATAACATCCCCAATAGGCTCAACAAATGAATTTGTTACAGTTTGGGATACAGAACTGGGAAAGTTTAATCCTTCAGAGCACAAGCAGTTAAAGCTGGCAAGGAGCTTGGATCGTGGCATTATTGATAGGGATCTCAAGCCGAGTAATGCCGAACGGAAGTAAGGAATGTTGTTTCTTTTCTTGGTGTTTTGAACTTGTGTGGTACTCTTTAGAGAAGCAGTTTCCTGTCATTTCTTGATCATATTATTATGAAATATATTTGTATATAATCTCATGAGTAGGCGCTTTTCTGTTTCTTTACCCATATTTTCTTCTTTAAAAGATCAATACAAAGCGTTCTGAAATATCCGCCAACGAGGACTTTGAGTGGAGATGAAAGACAACTTCTTTGGAAGTTTCGCTTCTCTCTGATGTCTGAAAAGAGAGCTCTAACAAAGTTTCTACGCTGTGTGGAGTGGAGTGATGTTCAGGTAAGCTTCCTTCTTTTGCTTGTTCATATATTTTCATGGTTCTTACTTTTCCATGTTGTATGATCTTCCCATGTTGGCAGGAAGCAAAGCAAGCAATTCAACTGATGTACAAATGGGAAACGATAGATGTATGTGATGCCTTGGAGCTACTGTCTCCTCTATTTGAAAGTGAAGAGGTACTACGAGTGCTCAATCTACTTTTTCTTTCTGGTCTTTTAACCCTCTACTGGATCTGCTTTCCCGTCATTCCGGTATCGTTAAATGTTGCTCATTCCTCACTAAACCCACTGATAGGTTCGAGCATTTGCTGTGAGTGTCCTTGAAAGGGCTGATGATGAAGAGCTCCAGTGTTACTTGCTTCAACTGGTTCAGGCTATCCGTTTTGAGCGCTCTGATAGATCTCGACTTTCTCAATTCCTTGTCGAACGGGGTATGTTCTGGTGCCATGAAACTATGTTGATTTTTTTCTCTATGTAACTGTTTTAGATTTGTTCCATGAGTCACACATTGACTGTTTTCTGTTGTTTTTCTTTCAAACTTCTAGCTTTACAGAATATTGAGTTGGCCAGTTACTTTCGCTGGTATGTTAATGTGGAACTTACTGACCATGTCTATAACAAGAGATATCACAGCACATACAACTTACTCGAGGAGAGTATGTCAAAGGTGTGGACCTAACACTTAGATTATTCATTCTCCGGTTTCTGTTACCTTTGTGATTGTCAGATTTCAAACTTGGGATGTGACCAGATTTTTGTCTCTTTAAACCTAATGCACGATGCAACGAAGATAATATGGTAATCCTTACTTTTAGCGAGAGGAGTAGTGGTTTTCTAAATAATGATACGGAAACTTCTAAAACGACATATACATGGTTGTGCAACTACAAAGACTTCACCTTACCTTGTCATTTGTGTCCTTGGGGGAAAGAAACTGAGCTGTGTTAGTCATCAAGTGATTTCTGTTTAGCTGCTCGAAAATGTTTTTTTCTTTTTGTGTTTATGTCAGCTGCCACCTGGTGTTAGCGGAGAAGATGGAATTAAATTGTGGCAAAGTTTGGTGCGCCAAACAGAACTGACTGCTCAGTTATGTTCCATTACACGGGAAGTGAGAAATGTACGTGGAAACACCCAGAAAAAAATTGAGAAGCTTAAGCAGCTTTTAAGTGGAATCCTTAGCGAACTCACCTACTTTGAAGAGGTACTTTCAGAGTAGCTAAAGGGTTTTAGTGATGTTCATTAAAGAATGTCTGAGTCGAAGTTACTGCTGACCATTATGTAATGATTTGTTTGGATCACTTTCAGCCTCTCCGATCACCGCTTACTCCTAGTGTTATCATAAAGGGGATTGTCCCCGGAGAATCAACGCTCTTCAAAAGTCAACTGAATCCTCTGCGGCTGGCTTTCCGAACAGAAGACGAAGGAACTTGCAAAGTTATCTTTAAGAAGGGAGATGATCTCCGGCAAGACCAACTGGTATATTTAGTTTTTAATGAATCTCATTGTCGTTAGATCTTCTCGGCATGTTGTGAATTTTTTTTTTTTTTTAAATTTCCTTATAGGTTGTTCAAATGGTATGGCTCATGGATAGACTGCTTAAGCTGGAAAATCTTGATCTGTGTCTAACACCTTATAAGGTGTTAGCAACTGGACATGACGAAGGAATGTTGGAGTTCATTCCATCCCGTCCTTTGGCTCAGGTACTTTTTTTCATCGCCATTGTAATTTTGACCCTCTCTTTTTGAGAGTGAAGTAATCCATTATCCTAACATATGTGATCTCGCATGTTCAGATTCTCTCAGAGAACCGAAGCATAACAAGTTATCTGCAGAAGTTTCATCCTGATGAGCATGCTCCTTTTGGGATAACAGCCACTTGTCTCGATACGTTTATAAAAAGTTGTGCGGGCTATTCTGTGATCACATATATACTTGGCATTGGAGACAGGTATGGTGCAAAGCATTTAACCGGGGGGTTGTCTTACCAATATGCCATTGGAATCAAATTGTGATGGTCTGTTTTTGATATGTAGACACCTGGACAACCTTCTCCTTACAGATGATGGCCGTCTATTTCACGTTGATTTCGCGTTTATTCTTGGTAGAGATCCTAAACCATTCCCTCCACCAATGAAACTCTGCAAAGAAATGGTGGAAGCCATGGGTGGAGCAGATAGGTACCAGATTTATTTACTATTATATAAACTCGATGAATCTCGGCTCCATGATTATATAACATCAGACTTACTCTGTACTATGTTTTGCAGCCAATACTACACGAGGTTCAAATCCTATTGTTGTGAAGCCTACAACATTCTTCGCAAATCAAGCAACCTTATTTTGAATCTGTTCTATCTAATGGCGGGTTCCACTATTCCGGATATAGCGTCAGATCCGGAGAAGGGCATTCTCAAAGTACGTTTCTTTCACTCTCACCAGACAAAACCCACCATTCTTCTTGTATGGATTAAATCTTACTTGGTCTCCTACATGAACTTTGATTTATACAGCTCCAAGAGAAGTTTAGACTTGATATGGACGATGAAGCGTGCATCCATTTCTTTCAAGATCTGATAAATGAAAGCGTAAGCGCTCTGTTCCCGCAAATGGTTGAAACCATACATAGATGGGCTCAGTACTGGCGTTAAACCACATGGTTCAACCGTAACCGTGTTAACTTCGTGTTAACTTGATCAGGATAATATAGATGCCAATTTACGTTGTCACGTTTGTAACTCTCGGAGGTTTGACTTTTGTTCCTGGCTTTTATACATACTCTGTGAAAGGGCTGTGTTATATTTGTAAATAAATCTCGTTAACCTTGAAAAACTAGATTATTGACACTCTAAAACGCGGCGTTTCATCTTCATACCATTCATCGTTGGGTTTACTTGTAAATAGATACTCCCCATCATTTTAACTCTTTTGTGAACTGCATGTTCGTTTGTGTTGTTGCCATGTTAATTCTGGTAGCATATTACTTAATTGTTTTCAAAGAGTACTACGAAAGGACACTTTTTTTTACTTTCGTATTTCGCTTTCCCACACTTTGCATATAATACGCACTTATGCATACAATTTTTTTAAGGAAAAATTAATAAAATATGACACCGTCAACTTGGATTTGTCTTACTAAGATTTGTTTAAGATTTTTATCTAATTCGAATTTTAGTTAAATATAATTTTGTATGATTAAAAAAGTAAAATAAAAAAATTGGAAAAAGAAGTTAAACTTAAAAAAATTCCAAATTTTTTTTTGTCTTCTCGTCTTCTCTGCCAAAAGCTTCATCCTCTCTTCAATGACGATTTGTTCTTCTTGTTCTTTACTTTGTTAAAATCTAAGGCTTTTTATATTTCTTCTTCTCAATCTCTAATCCTCTGTTGCTTCTTTCTTGGATTTGTTCTTCGTCGTCTTCTCTCAACTTCTTCAGATCAATTTCATCAAAATCTTATGATTCCTTATAAACAATATGTGTATCATCATTTGGATTCTTAAAACCCTAACTTTTAATGACTTGATTGTATCTTTTTCAGTTATAATTAGTTATAGGGTTCGATTAGTCATCACCTAGACATCGATTAAGGCATACATGACTTGATTTATATATATCTTCAGTTATAATTTGTTCTAGGGGTCGGTTAGTCTTCACCAATACATTGATAAGGCATGTATGTTCTTTGTTGTAATGTAATGTAGAGTATAGATTTATTTGAGTCGCTTTACGATCTAGCTTTGTGAAAGAGTGAAAATTTTGTGAAGATAGTATTGCTCATGTAAAACATTTCGGTTATTGAGTGATTGCTCAAATTTTGTTGTTCTTTTTGAAGTTAGAACTAGGTGGAAAACATATTCTAGAATAGGAAGATTGTAGATATAAAACCCGCTTTATATTGTTCTCATAGTTTGTGTGATTTCTGTGATACTTTAATATGTTAATGAGCTGAACTTATAATCTTCTTTATGGCTTCGAGGTATGTCTAAGGAGTTACCAAAGAGGCCTTTAAGGAGGGTGAGGAGACGTTTCTCAAATCAATAACAACTGCATGTTGGTCTACATTATAAAAATGTTGGAGACATGGCTGCCAAAAGAGTTGAAAGAAGTGAAGAAAGATCGTTTTTTCCACAGATTTTCAAGTTGTATGACAATCATCTGAGTTTGATTACAAAGAAGGTGAGAATGATGAAGTAGCTCAGAATTATGAAGTAGCTGAGAACGATGAAGAAGCTGAGAGTGATGAATACTTTCAAACTCTAAAAGGATCAAAGAACATAGGCTCGCGACATCTAGAAAGGGAAAGAAGAGGCTTGCAGATCGTGGTATGAAAAAAGGAAGCATAAAGTTCTCTCTGCTAGACAACAACAAGCGATGTTTGATGAAGATATGAAGGCTTTTGTGGCGCAGTTGTTTTAATAGAATTTCTCTTCAATTGAAGAGAGGCTATTAGAAACAGATGGCTGAAAAATTTGAGAAAATGTAGTCTGAGCTTAAAGATTCACTAAGGATGCAAGCGTTGAAGTTAAGCATAGAGAGACATCGACGAGCAAGCCATCCCTGAGCAAGCTATCCTCGAGCAAGCCATATCCAAGGAGTTCTAAACGCATGGTAAAGAAACACTAGTCTTCACCACTCTCTGAAATGTTATTTGGATTATATATTGTATGGTTTGCATGTCTGTTTGTGTTAGTGTCATCTATGTAACAACATGAAATGTGATTTGTTTTAAATTGTCTCGTTTTGGAAATGTGCTTGGTTTGTAAGTGTCTTGTTTGAAATTTATGTAATGGATGTTAGTTTTGTATTTGTTATTTTATTGTCATTTGAGAATTTATCTTGAATTAATAAGATGTGAATTTGAATCAAGTAGAAGATATCAACTTAGGAATAGGTACCCAAGGCGTAGAAGGCCTTTTCTCAGGCCTCATACGTGCCCAACTTTGATCCATCGCACACCAATAACGATGAACCATGTGATTGGTGGACTCCAATGACTACAGTTAGAAAACCAAAGCTTAAACCAATGCAAGAAACTACAGCTACACCACTGACAAAGTGGGACAAATGGTTTAAAGGCACGAAACTTGAGGTTAGTGACTCACCAATGGCGCAAAATGGTTCTCCGGAGTCCTTATTGTATTATGTGTCTGAAGAATCATGGAATAGATTCAGATAATGGTCTATGAATCCAATAAATTTAAGGATTGGTCATACATCCTTTAATTTGACCGTAGTTACAAGGATAGTATGTCCTAGAAACGAGGTATTGCTTTCTTATACTAGTTTGAATGGTCCTATCTTCTTAACACATCTTTGATGTTGCATTGGTTTATTTTTGTGAATATTCAGGAAATGGACGCGACCATGTATAGATGGCGAGAGAAGATATCTTCGAGGCGTTGAACCCCAAACTGTGTTGCTTTCACGAGTGCCATGTTCTGCTTTCAAATTGTGAATGCATACCACTTGTTTGCGCGTAACAAAAAATCCTATGAATTTCCCAATTTTCTTCTTGGTTACTAGAGAGGAAAGCTTTTATCTCATGGGCGGACTAATAAGGTTTGGGTCTGTCAATTTTGATTGTCTCTACTTTTCTTTGTTTGTAAATGGTAATAATCATTGGTTTCTCTACACATCTCCATTTACATCTTTGTATTTAGAAATTCAGTAATGTTCTACGCAAGTAATTACTGGATTTTTGTCTACGTTGACGTCATTGAAAAGAAAGTGAAAGATTTTTACTGCTTTCGAGAAAAGAATAGGCAATACGTGGAGACGTTTGCTGTTATGATTCCTACGATAGTGAAGGCTGTTGTGCCACCTGAAAAGAAGAAGCAACTACACCTGGAACAGTATTCCATCGTAAAAGTACCTATGAAGTCCAAATTGAACAAGTCTTGTTGTGACTGCGGGGCATACGCACTCAAACACTTGGAATGCCACATGCTTGGTCTCGACCTTAGCTTAGTGGGTGACGAAATCATTATGGGTTGCCGATAGAAGATTGCTCTGGATATATGGGAGGCTGCACATGGTCCCATTTTAGTTCAGCTTATGGCATATTATGTGCCTTCTGAGTATGAGTCGTCTATTGTCTTTGACATCTAAGAAGACTGATCATGTGTTTAGTTTGTTTTTTCTATGAATGATGTGACCAAACTCTAGTTTGGGGTTTTTAGGAATTATGTAACCAAAACTCATGTTTGGTTTTTGTAGAAATTATGTGACAAAACTCTAGTTTGCATGAAAGATTTGCTGTAATAAGTCTTCACCTTAAACCACTAATCAAATAGTTAATATACCTTAAACCACTAATCAAATTGTTACTACATCCTAAACCCCAAACAAACCTTAACTAAACCCTAAACCCTAGAGAAGACGTTTGACAAACCCTATAGAAACCCTAACTAAACCCTAAAAGAACCCTTACTAAACCCTATACATAAGAACATGAGAATCTAAACTCTTTTCATTTGTAATGACAATGACATGTATTAAGTCGATAATGCCATTGAAAGGCTTGATAGTCAATATTTATGTACATTTGCCTTTTTATTTTCTTCATGTATTAACACTAACTTAAAGGATTCAAAGAGAGGGTACAAACTTTTAACAGTAGGTTGTACTCGATTATTTGTGAAATTTTATTGATCTGCCTTGGGTATGAAACGACGTCATTTTGTGATTTTTTGACCTAGTCCTTTTTCTTCCTCATTCTTTCACGACAGAGAGAAACTCAGGGGGCAAAAACTTGGAGATCAACTCAATCATGTTTTTGGTCAATTGTTCGTCCGATTCAAGAGATTGACTCTCGAAACAACGCGGAATTCTCACAAAATGCAAATGCAGTGAGGTGGCGGTTCTTTTCACTTCAAAAACATTCAAAAATATAGGAAAATTATTTCATTGTTGTCTGATGGGATCTGAGAAGGTTAGTTGTCTAATCATATAACCTTGTCTTTGTTTCAATCTAACTGCATGTTAGATTTTAATTATGAAGGACAAAACCCACTTATTCAAATGGACTGATAAGTCAATTGTTGAAGAAATTGAAGACTTCCATAAAGTGGTTGACGTTCTGCTCATTGACAATTCCCAGTTTCAGAATTCAATGAGAGCTTGTAAGCTCATGCTGAAATGCCATGAGAGTAGAATTGAAGAGATGGAAGATACAATTGCACATTGTCAAGAGAAGACCATTGAATACATTAGGGAATTAAGGATCATAAAAGTCTTGTTCGTGTGTTGTTTGGTGATGGTCTTTATTGACCTTACCTATGCATGATGGTTTGGTGATGATCAATTTATTTTTCTGTTTTTTTTCAAATAAGTGTAAGACTATGTTTCTTGGTGATTATGGTCGACTTGAACCAAAAATGTTGCCAATACCAAATTGTCAAATAACAAGTTGTCAAATAACAAGATCGACTTGTCTCAAAAATGTTGCAAATACCAAATTGTCAAATAGAGTCTTGAACATAAAATACCAAAAGAGTAAAAAGCAAAAAAAAAAAAAAAAGAACACACACAACAAACTAAATAGGTACATCACATGTTCATCTCTTGTGTCCTTGAATAGCACACCAGCTTCACTTGTGCTTTTTATTCTTTCTTGATCCTTGAAAAGATTTTATCTTGTTTTCTACTGTTTCATACATTCTCTTTACTGGACTACCAACACTCTTTCTTGTCTCTAGTGGTAAAATCTTCGCAAGTTTAACCTCAGCTAGGACATTCCATTTAGACTCTGGAATGCTATTAGATTAAAGCATTCCGCATAGGAAGTTCTTCACGTTCCAATGGTGTATACGCCATTAGTATATATGTGTGTGTGTAAAAAACAGAGATCACGTAATGTCTATATCCTGAATAATACTGAAAAGAAATAGGTCCCAAGATCATATGTTTACATTTCCATACCTCGTAAATAAATTGCAGGTGGTGTGCATGCAAGGTATTTTTCCTAAATCGTACTTTCCACATGTGCATGTTCTGTTTTCCTAATCAAGAAGACAATAATATTTGTCTCCTTGAACAGTGATCTGAAATTGTCAACCTTGTAAACTTGAAATTCTTTTTCCTTCACATTCTCCTATCAATCTTTTTCTCCACCTTAATGGTTAAAGGATCAATATGCTTCGAGCTTAACATTCGACGTTTGTAGAACCACCGGGTCAACATTTCTCTTATACTATCTAGCGAAGGAATAACTGGATATTCTCTAAGTGATCTCAGAACTGAATTTATCGACTCTGCAGAGCTATTGGTTCTAATGTCGTACCTGGATCCACTGAAGAGAGAACGCACATATTTTCTCACATCAGCCTCCTGTAGATATCTTCCAGGCGGATGACACATATCAAAAAATTTGGTGAAATGTTCCTAAAATTTAGTGAACCTATATGCCCGTGAAGCTTTTTCAACCAGACCAGGCAACCCCTTTGTCTTGAAAAATTTAACAAAATTGGTCAACAAGTGGTGAAAGCAAATTCCACGTGATGATTGAGGGTAGACAATACCAATCGCTCTAGCAATTGACAAAATTCTATCTGACACAAAAGCTAAGTATTTACTATCAGCAATAACAACATTCAGCTGTCTGAAGAATCACTCCTATGAATCGTCATTCTCTGAATCAACAACTCCAAATGCAATCGGATACAAAATTAGAGTTACCATCTACAGTTGTAGCTACGAATAGAACTCCTTTGTATTTATTTTTCAGAAAAGTTCCATTAACAACAATCACCCTTTGAATGGCATTGTAGAATCCTATAACCGATTGCCTAAACGACAAAATAAATAAATGAATCTCCCATCCTTAGTAGTTTCGTAGTAAGTATGGGTACCAGGATTAGATTCTTTAATCATATGCAAAATTTTGGTACTCTTGCATAACTTTCATCTGGTATACCTCTAACTGCTAAAATTGTAAACTCACGAGCTTCCCAAGCGTGTCAATAAGTAACCTCAAAATCATGTTCCAAGCGCATAAATTGAACTACGTCATTCGCTTTTGGTGCTTCATTGGCATCCTCAAATCGATGTTGTATCAAAGTCCCAATTGTTCTTGCCGAAGCTATTTTTTCCTAATTTGTTTTTCTTCGAAGGAACATGAATGTCTTGCCTCGCACTTGTTGATCATGATATATGTAGACCCAACTAGTCATTCCGAACGCACAATCTAGTTTCACATTGAATCTTGACATCGAATGTACTACCATTTTTCGTGGATTTGATAATAATGCAATTGGAATTATTCTTCATCGCAAAATTTTCCATTGTTGCCTTTAGAACACCTTTAATTCTAAAACTTGATCATTCTTCACGAAATCTGTTCTCCAAGATCGGACATCCTTTTCATTATCTCCATTGTTTTCACTCCTTAACCAGCATCACCAGAACCATCCTTAGCGACATGAACTTTCCTGTTATCAGAAGATTCCTTTGATGGTTTGACAAAGTTGTAAACGAACCCTTCTTCGCGTAGCCCACAAAATTAGATACTTGTCGATCATTGCTGATAATAATGGGAGGATTCCCTCTTTGATTCACCATCTCATAACTGAAATCAGGATTAATGACATTATGGTCCACCCCATAATCCTCACACACCATGATCTTGAGCTGCTCCAACAGAGTAGTAGTTTCTAATGTTACCATTTGATCACACCTTTTTGTCTACCACGAAGCTCAACTGGTCACTGCAATTAGACATCCATACACCAGATTTAACATAGATTAGAACTATGTTGTATTGATAGAGAGAATAGATGGTTATGTCGATGAAGAAGAGAAAGACAAAAAAACGAAAGAGAGAACGATTGTGAGAGGAGAAAAACGTGGGAGAGAAGATACTATGAGAATGTTTAGGGTTGATTTAGTGTAGATTTAGGAAATATATTAACTGAAATATGGAAGTTTTTATAATTTCGTGATTTGACTATAATATGTATCCTAGAGTACGAAAACACTGTAGAGTGTGTAGGAATTTATTCTTCCGTAGGCGTAACATAAACAAGAAAATGTATATCATAGAGTCATGGCCATAAATTGTAAACAAGCTACAAGTAAACTAACAACATCTTGTTAGAATATAATCTAACCAATTCTATCGTAGATAGATTATACAAGAAAGCTTTGTTTTTGTTATACAACCATGATAGATCTATGTATAATATTTAGTATCTGATATTCTTGACTAAGTAGATGGCTAGAATCTCTAGCTAGGACATATAATAAAATATGATTCCACTATTTTTTTAAAGAATTTTAAACATAAAAATAGTTATACTTATGTTTCCCATAGTTTTCATATTTTTTATATTTTTAAAATTTAATATACTATTTTCTATCACATAAGAGTAAAATATGTCCAAAATTATCAAAAATATCAAAAGTACTAAAGACAAACAAAAGCTAAGGGTATCTAGTTTCTGCTAAATCACTTCTCTTACCTTTTCATTTTAGAGAATACAATTAATTCTAAATGCAACTTTTAAAAAGTCAAAATCAAACTGTCTCCTCCAAATTTTCATTTTCTCCCCTTGTTCTCTCAATCTCTATTGGTGAAGGTTATCATTTTCGATGACTGCTAAGACGGTCCTCATTATCTCACTCGTCCTCAACGAAGGTCCTTGTTTCGACAACTGAAAAACTAATGCTTACTCTTCCTATCTAGCATTAGATCAGTTTTGTTTTTGCTAACTGTCAAAAAATGTCTTCCGGAGGTTAAGTACTTATGGTTGAACATTTTATTATGACTTTGACAAAACATGAGATGTTGAATGTCTTACGGCACTGTGTTGTAAACATAACCAATCCACCAAAAGAACTAGTCATCCACAATTACAGTCA
Source organism: Moricandia arvensis (assembly GCA_905132765.1). NCBI lineage: Eukaryota > Viridiplantae > Streptophyta > Magnoliopsida > Brassicales > Brassicaceae > Moricandia > Moricandia arvensis. The sequence continues at coordinate 240,406 of CAJHQP010000163.1, forward strand.
TCCAAATAGATGCTTACAACTGTGGACCAACAACAAATTCCACTAATACACAACTCATATACACAAAACATGTCACGTCTATAATACAATTCTTTCGTCTACATCCACAATAAAACATTTTAGGTTCAAATCTACAAAATCTTGCACATTTCTTTTTTCTCTGAACATTGTTACACATACATGTGTTTATGTTCATGTTTTCAATTACCACAACACACCCCAATATTAACTTGAGAGAACTGCAAATCCAAAAAAAAAGAGAACGCATTTATGATCATGTCCCGTACTTTCTTTTTATAACTTTGATATTAGAAATTCCTCAAAAATCCAACATTTACAATTGCACGCCATACAAATTCATAACCTAACAAAATTGAACACCTATTATTTGCAAGCAAACAGCCAAACCAATTAGTTACTTTATAATTCAGTCACCTCTACTAGTTAGAATTCATAGGCAAAATTATCACAAAAAACAAACAATGTCCAAAGTGTTGCTTAACCCATAGATGTGCCAATATATAAACAAACACACACAAAGTGTGTCTACTTAATGCATTCATTAAAAAGACTGAAATTTAAGTTTTTGCCATACTTCTTTTCCAAAAGTCACAAAGAAATAGAAGTTGGTTACTATGTTGCATTTTAAAAAGACTGAAACGGGAAAACAATTTCGCTATTAAACTTTAAACAACACAATAATAAGAAGAGAGTGGTAGTGAAATAACAAGTTTTTAGATGCCGATTAGACAGGGCGTTAGCGAACAGTACATGGGCTGAAGCATTCCCAACAGCTAGAGCTCACTAACTTGCGTACGAAGGCTCCGACCATAGGCCACTGCTCACATACTTTGAACCAGAGAGACAAAGAATGAAAGGACTGTTTCGGTATGACATGAGGTTTAAAGATAACGCTGAAGTAAAGAAAATAGTCTCAGATACTTGGAGGCAAGCAGTGAATGAACCAGTACTTAATCGCATATCACAAGTTTGAAGGGCAATTTCAGAGTGGAGTCGAAAACAGAGAATGAATAGCAGGATCCGAATCGAGCAGAAGAAAGAGGAATTAAATGCTGCACTTTCAAGTGCGACGAATGACACAAAGCTCATATCAGAGATTACCTCTGGACTGAAGGCGGCATACACAGCTGAAGAGGCATACTGGAAGCAAAGAAGCCGACTTCTTTGGCTTAGTTTGGGTGATCGTAATACAAGGTATTTTCATGCCATTACTAATGGGAGGAAACAGAGAAATGCTCTCACAGTCTTGGAAGATGACGAAGGAAATGTCAAATACAAAGAGGAGGACAAAGCGAGGGGTGTTGTCAATTACTTCCAAAAGCTTTTTACATCTAAAGAGGGACCAAGACAGGACACAGTCATGTATGTACTTAGACCGGTGATATCGGAGGAAGAAAACCAGAAACTGATTGTGATGCCATTGGCATTAGATATCCGAGAAGCGTTGTTCTCAATAAATGCAGAAAAGTCACCAGGACCAGATGGCTTCTCGGCAAGCTTTTACCAATCGAATTGGGAAGCCATCGGACCAGAAATCATAAAAGAGATTCAAGCCTTCTTCACATCGGGTGAGCTACCTCACAACATCAATGCTACACATATCTGCCTCATCCCGAAGATCTTGAGCCCTCGGAAAGTGGCTGATTATCGGCCCATTTCCTTATGCAATGTGTATTATAAGATCATTTCCAAGATTATTACCCGACGCCTCCAACCGCTACTACCATCAATCATATCGGAGAATCAATCGGCTTTCGTCCCCGGAAGAGAAATATCGGATAATGTATTGATTACTCATGAAGTTCTTCATACCTTGAAGACTTCTAAAGCAAAGAAACATTGCTCCATGGCAGTTAAACTGATATGAGAAAGGCATATGATAGACTTGAGTGGGATTTCATTGAGCTAGTCATGAAACGGCTTGGATTTCATCCACACTGTATCAACCTGATCATGCAATGCATCTCGACGGTTACATACTCTTACCTCATAAACGGTTCGCCTAGAGGAAGAGTCCGACCGAGTAGGGGAATACGCCAAGGAGACCCACTTTCTCCCTACATTTTCATTTTTATGTAGTGAGGTACTCTCGGGACTGTGTAACCGCGCCCAAGAAGAGGGCTCTCTTCAAGGAATTCGAGTTGCTCGAGGAATTCCACGCATCAACCATCTATTATTTGCGGATGATACCATGTTCTTTCTAAGAACAAATGTTGAGAGCAGATCAGCGCTGAAAGATAATCTAAAACGCTACGAGGAGGCTTCAGAGCAGTGCATCAATGTAGACAAATCAGCCATAACCTTCTCAAGAAAGGCACCAGCGAACCTGAAACAAGCCGTAAAGGATGATCTGCAAATCCAAAAAGAGGGTGGTATTGGTAAATATTTGGGACTACCAGAACACTTTGGAAGAAAGAAAAAGGATCTCTTTGCGTCCATTGTAGACAAAATCAAGCAAAAATCAAAAAGCTGGTCGAACAGGTTTCTATCATCGGCTGGAAAGTTGGTTATGCTTAAAAGTGTACTATCCGCAGTACCATCACACGCGATGACATGCTTTAAGCTCTCACTGTCATTGTGCAAGAGAATCCAGTCGGTTGTGACTCGATTTTGGTGGGATGAAAAACCAGGGAAGAAGAAGAGGGCATGGATGTCATGGGATAAGCTAGCTAGGGCCAAGAAAAGAGGCGGTTTAGGTTTCCGCGATTTACAGAAATTTAGACGATGCGCATCTAGCGAAACTCAGCTGGAGATTAATCAACCAACCGACTGGACTGCTTGGTAGAACTTTACTCGGAAAATATTGTCCAGATGGGGACTTACTTCAGTGTCAGGAGATTACCTCCAGCTCCCATGGATGGAAAAGCATTCTAGTCGGACGGGACCTACTGCGTGGCAATGTTGGTTGGCTGGTAGGAGATGGAAAAACAATCAACTTGTGGAATGACCCTTGGCTAAATTTAAATGAACAAGAAAGGATGATGGGACCAGCACCATCAACATCTAGTGAGATCATGGTATCTCATATTTTTAAAACCCGACTCTACCATCTGGGATGTAGAAAAGATCAGAGCAGTATGCCCAGCTTATGAGAACCAGATTCTAAAGCTCAAACCGAGTAACGTCGGGATTCCGGAGAGGCTTTTTTGGATAGGATCAAGGAATGGTAATTATACGACGAGAGCAGGGTACGACTATGCAATGATGACAGATCCTAATCACCAAGCGGAGGAAAGTAATACCAATTGGTATACGAATGTTTAGAACGTACCCACTGCACCAAAAGTTAAAATGTTAGTGTGGGAGGCTGTAAAAGGAGCACTAGCTACAAGAGCAAGGTTACAGGAAAGACATATGAATGTGGAACCCAAACTGTAAGCAATGTGGAATCCAGGAATCTATCCCTCATCTGTTCTTTCAATGTGAGTTTTCTTGTGAGGTCTGGTCACAGGATCCGTTCATTCATGATATTGATTTCAGCGGAAAGATAGATTTTATGTATCATTGGAAAGTAGTTAGAGAGCTAACCTGCCTTCCACCAAGTGGTATCTACACATCCGCTTTAGCGCCATGGATCATCTGGGAATTGTGGACGACTCGCAACAAGTTATTATTCAATGCTCAGGCCATAGACCCAAGGGAAGTAATTGCATCTGCAATCTCGGCTGCAAGAGAGTGGCAGAACGGAAAAGTAAAGCTTATTCAAAACAAGCGAGCCCCTGTCTTCACTCCGGTAATACAAGATAATGTCACCATCATGAGATCTGATGCCTCTTGGAAGGAAGATCGAAATATTGCAGGTTTGGGATGGGTTATCTATGGAGAAACAGGAATCTTGAAATGCACAACGGTCGAAGAGGATGTCTCCACTCCGTTAATGGCTGAAGGAATAGCTATGAGAAAAGCGATTGCAAGGTGCAAGGCGATGGGAATACGACGTCTCAGATGCGAAGCAGATTCCAAGCAGCTCATTGCTTGTATAAAGAAGAAAGAACCAGTTCCAGAGATTTATGGAATTGTGTCTGATATTATCATGCTAGCTTCATCTTTTGAGAATATCTCATTTGTTTGGATCTCTAGACTGCAAAATATTGTTGCAGATGGACTTGCAAAACAGAGCATTGTAATAAATGAGGATGTTAACTCCCTCACCTAACTTTTAGATTATAAATGAAGTTGTTTGTTGTGTTAAAAAAAAGATACATTTTCACTTATAAAATCATTTTTAAGAGATTCTCTTGCTCTTTTTCCTTGGCCTCAAGTTTGCAAGATAAGCACCCAAACAATTTTCGATCCCTTCGTCTTATATTATTTTTCTCTGGGTGATGATTTCATTTTGATCCTTGAATTTTTTTTTTGTTTCCTATACATTGGATCTCGTTTTCTTGGATTATGTTCTTCCGAAATTGTTACAGTTTTCTGTGAAAAATCAGTGATTTGGAGCTCTTGATGAGAATTTTGGTTGAATATATCAAATCTACAATTATCCGCTTCTTCATAATTTTTCCTTTTTTCATTTTTCTCTTTATAACTTCTAGTTTGAAGATGTGGAACGATCTCTTGTGCTAAAATTCACTGTGAAAATTGTGATCGATCATATTGTTTCATACTTTATTCTGTTTTAGGTTTCCTTTGCTTCAAAAAAGTTCGTTGACTGCTGATTTTTATGATATGGTTTACGTTTTTGTACTTTATATATTTACGTGATTTGAATGTCAAGTTTATCTTCGTTAAATCTTTGTTGGTACAAGGATCACAAATTACATAGTGCAATGTCTAGTTTTTGTGTTGAATGTTTGGCATTCACAGTAGATTGATGTTTTCATGTTTATCCTATGATGGATGATTAAGTTTGGCAAAATTAACCAGCTTCTTGTTCGTTCTTTGTGTTTTTGGTGCTCTTGTGTTTGCCCGCGTGCATTACGCCGCTTACCTCTAAGCCACCAGAAATTACATTGAGTATCCTATCCAGTCGAGGTGGTGAGGCAGGAGCAGTTCCAGCACGTTGGTCGTCGTCTCCTTGTTAAGGAGATTCTTGGCCCTGTCGGTGAGGAATTTTCGGAGGTGTCGTTTCTTTAACAGTTTGTTGACCTCCATATTTAGCGCGACGTAGTCTTCTGTGTTGTGCACTATGGAAGTCGCACCACCGGTTCGGATTCTTGAAAGTATCTGTTTTTTTTTTTCATTTTCTGAGGTCACTTTGATCCGAGGGCCCATCTGCCTCAGAGCGTTGACCAATTTCAGCTTTGAGAGGGATAAGTGAGAGATTTCTGGACATGTAGATATTGTCGTACCTTCGGCTTGCTCTATAGGTCGGTTCTGGGACATGCCCCAATTCCTGCTTCATGTCTCTTTTCCAGGCTTCTGATAGAATTTCTTATCTCGGCCGTTTCTGTCGTTCCTGGTCCTTTTCTGTTTCTGCTTCTAAGGGACCTTGGATTGACTTGCGACATCTTCCTCCCATTTTACATGTGCCCAGGCTCGGGACAGTATGTGTTCCATGGTTTTAAATTGATACTTGGTGAGTTCCTTGTATAGGTCTCCGTCAGGTAACATGATTCTCTTGAAGGCCGAGATTGCAGTGGAGGCAATGCATCTTGGGAATGGCTACCTTTTCTTGGTTGAAGCATGCTATATAGTTACGCAGAAGCTTAGCTTGATGCTGGAGGACCTGGTAAAGGTCGTCGGCCGTCTTCTCGAGACTCCTGCAGCTCACAAATTGCTCCACGAACTTGTCGATCAAGGTTGCGAAGGAGCGTATTGATATGTTGGGTAAATTGACGTACCATTCTAGAGTGGGTCCCGTTAAGGTTGAGCCAAATCCCTTGCACATGGTCACTTCCATAAGTTCTTCTTGGATTTCTATAGTGAGAATCCACTTCTTGTATTGGCCACATGGTTGTCTAGGTCTTGGTACCGTCATACATACTCATATCGGTGAAAGGGGTATCGACGTAAGAATTGGGATTGCTCCTCCGGATTGGAGGAGCTACTCCTAGAAGTCTTTTATCATGGATTGGACGAATTCAAACTTCTTGGAGACCATCCGCTCGAGATAGGCAGTCATGGAGGATGTTTTGTCGTTAGTCCCTCTGATGCCTCTTCGTCAATTTCCATCTCAGAATCATCATCTTCCATGATGTCAGATCGAATTCTGCTTGCAGTGTTGGCTCCCATACTAGTATCTCCATTCAATGGTGGAGCCTCTCAGGCAATCAGAGATTCCAAAGGCTGCATCAGTCAAACCTGAGCCCAGAACCGGGGTTGCTTATTGCTCGTTGTGTGAAGGGATTGATTCTCTTCTTAGAGGACTAGGTTCTCAGCTTTGAGCTGTGAGAGTTTCTCTTCGCTTTGATCTAAAAACTTAGAGTGTTCATCTAGTGTGTTCTTCAGGACTTGAACTTTTGAGAGAAGCTCGGGGTTATCTGCATATGCCTCCTGAGATTTTTGTAGCTCGGTGACTTGGATTTGCAAAGTATCGATTTAAGTTTGCAGATAAATCTCTCTCGGAGTGGCTGGAAGCCGCTCATCTTGTTCGTTTGCTGTCATCGTCACGTAGCTTAGATAACCCCTCCTTCTAGCGCCAAATTGTTGGGGTATTTTTAGGCTGGATCTTTGTAGGTACTACGACCATAAACAAAAAAGAGTAGCACGAACTGAGACTAAAATATAGGTTTTATTGATTATATGAGCAATAACTACAACGTTTAGTGTATAAACCCTAGTTCTAGCCATCTAGCGCTAGTCTCTTAGTCTCTCAATGTAGATCCCTTGTTTTGGGTCGTGGTCAGTTATTAGGTTAGAGTCTTCCATATTCGGAAATATGGAAGAATCCTCTTTAGTAGTAATCTTCCATTTTTACCCGAAGGCAGGAATGGAAGTAGGATTTGAGCTGGGATTTCTCTAGGCTAATCTGAAGGCCAGTATCCTGCTCGGGAGCAGTAGTAATTCCTTCCTGAATTAATTTTTCCCAACATAGAATATGGAGCATTGTTGGTGCATAAAGTGAAGAAAACCGGTAGCTGTGCAGAAGTTGGTGTCAGGATACGAAGAGAGCGTTGATCGAAGACATCGCCGATTACGAGTCTGATCAAGCTTTCAAGAATTGCACTTTTGCCCAGAAGTTTCCCTAATTGAAAAATAAGTCCTTGGGTGTGTGTTTAGACTTTATCTTCGGTTTTTTGATAGTTTGTAACGAACACTTAATTTTGGAACAAAGAGATTAGGATTTGAGAGAGAGATCTGAACCCGTTCAGAGAGAAGTTCTTGAAATCCCTTTATTACTCTATTCCATTTATGCAGTTTATTCAGATATCGATGATGTTCTTCATGAATATGTTTGAGTAATTATTTTCCTAGATTTAGGGTTTTTCAAGGGTCGTCAAATGGATTGTAAAACTGATAAAATTTCTAGGAAACCCATTTGGTTCTTCATCTGTTAATCTTAATACTAAGTTTAGGATTGATCACCTAAAACCTAGATTTTAGGATAGTTGAGAAACACTAGAGCATGGTCAATACCTGAACCTAGCCTAGATGAACTAAATGATTAGGCACCGCGAGATTTGGCCTAAGTGTTTAGTGAACATATCAAACTTGAGTTTAATGCTTGTCTGAAGTAATAAATTCGCAGTGAAAGTTGGAATTCTAGGCTTTAGACATTAGATAATCTTTGCAGCGAGAGTTCATTGATTATTATTTGAGTTTGAGTTTGAGAATGATTCTTTAATAAATCCTTGATAATATATTAGTTTGCATTTCTGTTGTACCTACGAGTTCTCTAAAGCCTAGCCCCCCTCATTCTGATAACTTACATCCGAATTCTTTCTCATTTCTGTTTACTGCGTTTCACTGTTATTGTCGAGCTTAACTAGAAAACAAAATTTTATTGTGCAATCTTAGAGTCTTTGTTGATTTGATCCTCTAGTGCTACAATCGAACCTCTTATTTGAGAGAGTAGCTTAAGGTTAATTTTAGCATATCAAACTTGAAGGTATGTGGTGTCGACTATGATTCTGGAGATTCTATTGTTTTAGTTTTTGACCCAGAGGTTGTTTCCTTCTATATCATATTCTGCCTCTCAGAGGTTGGCTACTGCTGACATCGAGTTAAACATTGTACTCTATCACTCAGAAGTAGGCCACTACCACTGTATCATGGTGACACACTTTTCTTCCTGCAGGTAAGTCACTGTCAGAATTTGGTCAGGTGCAGGTGTGACTTGACCCTAACAAGGGTGAGACAAATTACTGTCTTACGGATCGGTGCTGGTTTGAATCTACATGGGGTGGTGAAGCACCAATCTTACTGATTTCCATGTCTAGATAAGCAAGGAATTATGGGGCTCCTTTGCTTAGGGTTTTGCACATTTTCTCCCTATATAAACCATGAGGTTTGTTTACAAGGGTTCCTGCATATATTTTGGCATGTTTTATGCATGAATTGGTATTTTTGACAGCATACTCAAGCTTTCACGGGCCTATTCATGCTTTAGTCATATATCGTTTGCATCATTTTCGTGGGTGTCCCATTTATATGCAAGGATGTAGGGCTTGCTAGGATCATGAGCCTGTCAAAGCCCAATTCGACTCGTTTGCCCCTCAAGTAGATTGGTTTCATGATGCCCTTTAGTCGAGGTAACTCATAGTTTTATTCAATAATATCAGTCCATTGACATAGACTATAAATAGGAACTAGGAAGGAAACCAAGTACTTAAATATTAGCAGTAAAGTCGTAGAAAATGTGATCCTGGGATCTTATTCAACAGTAGTAGGTTTTGAGATGCAGAGCGATTCAACTATTTGGTTGAGTCTTGTCGTACGTGTCTTGCAGTTTATATGCCCCTGCTCCCCACACCTTGATTGCCTTATATTTTCCTTCCCATCCATGGTCCAGTTTTCATGCTAAATTATCCCTGATATTTTCAATAATTGTTGAAGGACTTAATCTCCTTTCTGGAAGGTTTTTCTTCTTACCCTTTTGTTGTAGATTTTGTCAATTTTCTGCTTGTCGCACCATTATCTTATTTTGGCCACCTCTCTCTTTTCATCTAGTAGATCGAGGTCAAGAGTCATTAACTCTTCGTTCTCCTCTTGAGATAGAGGCCCAAAGACGCTCACTTTCAGTTTTACTTAAGTCAGAGTACTGCTTCCATGCAATAAACCAGGAATAAGGTTTTTCCCAATTAGTTACTTCAGTTGTGGTTCGGTAAGCCCATAAGACTTCTCGCAGTTCTTTCACCCATCTTCCTTGGACATCCTCTAGGCTATTCTTGTGAATGTTGATTATCATTTATTTGGTAGATTCTGTTTTTTTATTGGCCTGAGGATGCCTTGGTATGACGATGGTTAGCTTTATGCCCTAGTTTTTGCAGAACTTAGGTTATGGCTTATAAACTGTGGTCCTTTTTTGGTGAAAATCTCTTGCTTGAACCCAAACCTGGATATGACGTTGACCCACATGAATTTCCTGATTTTGGTGTATATTATCTTGCTTAGGGCTTGTGCTTCTACCCATTTTGAGAAGTATTCAGTTACAAGTAGGAAGAAGACCTTTTGCCCCGGTGCCATTGGAAGCTTTCTTACTATATACATGCCCCATTTTGTGAATGGCCAGGGAGAACTTATGGGTTTTCATTTTTTCCAGAGGAAGCTTGGATACATGGGCGTGTTTCTAGCATTGGTCGCAATGCTTTTCTTATCGGATTGCATCTTCAGCCATAATTGGCTAATAATCTGACTTTTCTAGGCCGAAGTACTAAGTTGTGACGGCTGGAGTGAGAGCTATGTTGCCCTTCGTGTAGTTCTTTTAATATCAGTTTGGCCTTCCCCAGCATGATAAATCGCAGATAGGGCCGGAGACTGATCTCCTGAATAATCCTCCCAGAGGAGATAGTATATGGCCACCTGCTTTTTGATTCTCCTTCTTATGTTTTAGTCGTCATGCATGGTATTTTTCTTTAAATACTTGATTATGGGAGTCATCCAGATCTATCTTTCTTCAATAGTCGAAATCCCTACAAGGCACAATTTCATCCTCTTTTGATGGCCACTGGAGCACAAGCAATGGGGTACTCCCTTGGCTCTTAGTTTCTAGGGTGGACATGAGTTAGCCAAGGCGTCCGCCTAGGAATTTTGTTCTTTGGGGATTTGGTTGAGTTTTCAATTCTCAAATTTGCTGATTAGGTGCTCGGATATGGCCAGGTATTTAGCCATATTGGCGTCTTTAGTCTGATATTACCCTTAAGTTTGGTTGACGACTAATTGTGAGACGCTGAAGACCTCGATGTATTATGCTCGCATCTGTCTGGTTAGGGTAAGTCCATCTATTAGAGTCTCATACTCAACTTCATTGTTAGTCACTTTTAAGTTGCATTTTATGTCTCTTGATGCCATGTTTCCTGCAGGGTAGGTGAGTCTGATGCCTACTCCTCTCCATCTTATGTTCTGGATCCATCTACGTCTATGACACATTCTCCCACTTGATTATCATCTTTGCATATGCTTATTTCTTGCTCGAGAGCAGGGAGCATGGCTGGGGAGAATCAAGCTACGAAGTCTGCGAGTATATGTGACTTGATAGCTGTAGCTGGTTTGAATATTACGCTGTATTCTCTGAGTTACAGTGTCCATTTTCCTAGCCGGCCTGATACTTATGGCTTGTAAAGCACAAATTTAATGGGGAAGAATGCTACCACCACGATTTGATGGGCTTGGAAGTCGAAACGTAGTTTCCTGGCTGCCATGACCAAGTCTAGGGCCATCTTTACAAGATGGCTATAATGCATTTCTGCACTGAGGAGGGACTTATTGAAATAATATATCGAAGCTGCCTGCGTCCTTATTCTCACACTAGAACGACACTCACTGCTTGCTACAGCACCGCCAAATAGAGCATCATTTTCTTTTCATGCTAGGGCTTTGATAGTAGAGGAGGTGTGGTAAGGTATTCTTTAAGCTTGGTGAGAGAGCTTTATCATTTCTCATCCCTTTTGAAATACTTTGCCCTTGAAGAAGGTATGAGACTTATTTGATAGCCTATAGAATAACAGACTCAGAGCTGCCATTGTTTTTGTAAGTTTTTGCACTTCTTTCAAATTCCTTGGTGAATGAATCACGTAGATTTATCTTAGTTGCTCCGAGTTAGCTTGAATACTGCAGTGCGCGACTATGTTTCCCAGGATTTCATGGAACTTACCCCAAATGAGCATTAGGTCGGGTTGAGCTTCATGCTAGAATTCCTTAGAGTGGAGAATTCATGTTGTAGATAACGAATGCCTAACTGTCGATCATGGGTCTCTTGACCAGTTTTTCCATGTCAAAGTTCATCGCTATATCACGAACATTCAAACTAATGCATCCTATCTTCACATCAATAATGGCACCAGCTGTGGTCAAAAATGATCTTCCCAAAATAAGAGGGTCCTTGGGTTCTTGCCCATATTTAAACACCACAAAATATGTGGGAATCAAGCAATCATTAATTCTTAAGGGCACATCATCCAGAACACCTTTTGCAATTCAAATGGACCTATGAGCTAGAATGAGTGTGATTTTAGTTGGCTTGAATTCATTCATTTCGAGGGTAACCGCGAATGAGTAAGGCATTAAATTCGCATTGGAACCCAAATCACAGAAGAATCCACAAAACCTTTCGGCTAAGAAGTTACAGTCCAACAAAAAACTACCAGGATCTAGGAGTTTTTCTGAAATTCTCTCTTGTATGACATACATCACTTGTTGTAGAAAATTAATTCTAGAGAAAGAACCTCAAGAATAAAGGAGGACACCGGTCTCTTGGCTCCGAGTTCCGGCATCTGGCTTCATGCCTTCATATCCGAGTCATATAATTTCTCTTGCCTTCGAGTAAAGAGGAAAAATTCTACATAAATATGAAAATCCACATATCTCAAGATATGGTTGAATCTCCCTAAACCAAAGGGAAATATTTATGGCTATCTCCAAGAAAATTAGAAATGTTTTATTATCTAAGGATATATTTAATATTTCTAATTAAAAGAGAGAGGCACGATCGCTACTATAAATATGGGTTTCCTAACCCTAAAGAAGAGAGGTCAACACATCCATCTACAGAATATATGAATTCTACAGCCGCCAAGACAAAAATTGACCTAGAAGACCATCTTCACCGTCACGCCTTTGACAGGCAAATCTCTGCGATTACTATCAACCAAACAAGCTATTTTATATCCGCATCATATCTAAAACTCTACTTACCGGTTCAGACCACAACCTCCTGCCCATCAGCAGGAACACTCCATGCTAAATGTAGCATATGTGCCCTCTACAACAGATGATTCCTATTAACTATAAAGCCACATGCTTTGAAGGCCACGTGCCCACTAGGCTAAGTGCCTCCAATAATATGAACTATGAATGACTTGATTCCCCATTGAAAGATTACGTAGGCAATCCCTACTAAAGGATGCAATTATAAATCCATATACATTCCTCGAAAAAACGGTTGATTTTTCTGATGTACGTTTTATTTCGTTGGTCTTAAGAAATGACTAAATAAATTAATTTAGTCAAAGATACGATGGTTTTAATTTAATCAGTATCATCTTCAGGTGTGACTTGAACTTTTACGAGAAAACAACTTCTTGCTTCTCTTCTTCGTAAAATCTCAACGAAGATTCCGATCGCGACGAAACGAAAGATATTTCGACTAAGATTAAAATGATAACATGACGAGAGTCTCATTTGGAAATGAGGGAAAACGAATGGTGACATTGACCTAATGAGTGAGAAGAATGGCGACATTGAGAGATGGAATTGGGCGACATTGACTTGATGAGGGAGGAGGTGGGAGACATTGACCAAGACGAGAGGGAGTTTGGAAACATTGGAGAGAGAGAGAGAGAGAGAGAGAGAGAAAGAGAAAGAGAGAAAGAGAGAGAGAGAGAGAGAGGGGGGAGAAAGAGGGAGGGAGGGAGGGAAGAGAGAGGGTGCCCCATGGGCGAATGAGGGTTTTCTTTTGTAGCCTCGAAACTTATTTCTTAAGTGTTTTCTGTATAAACCTTTCGGTTATTTTTTGTAAAGTTTTTCGGTACGAATATGTTAAGAAAGAACTTTTTTTTGTTAACTATTAGTAGGTTTATAACAATCTTGTTGATTTTGAGATTACCAATTTTGACCACAGCAGGTTGTTACAGCCTTGTGTGCCTCCCTTGATTGCGTGTGTTCATGATTCATTTCTGGTTCGGCCGTTATATTTGAAGTTTGAGTTCAGAATTCGGGGACGGATGCTGATTAACAGGGAGAGATATAACGGACCGAAACATGTTGCCCAAATTTTTCTTAAGATTAGAAGGAAGGTTTGCTAATCCCATGGCCCATTAAGGTTAAAACCTAAAGTTCCCTTCTTTTCTTATAAGTAGAGATCCTACCCTACCTTTTGTGTCATTCAAAAACTAAAGGTAGCACTGCAGATAAATCCAAGAGACTGAAAACCCTAGCCGCCTCTCTTTTTTTCTTTTTCTCTCACAATACTTTCTCTATGCTCTCTCTCTTCCTTTTGCGAACCTCTCTCTTTTCTCTCTCCTTGCTGGCCGCAAGTCTTCACCAGAGCCCAGCCACCGTGCCTTCTACCTCCAAGCTGCCGGTCGTGGTCGTGCGCATCCTGAGTCCAAGTTTTTATATTTTTGTTGATCCTCATCCGTGTTATCTTGTCCCAAGTTCTTCACCTCTATCTCCAAATATATTCCAGGTGAGGTGACTGGAACCCATTTTACTTATATGATCTGTATACTGGTTAATGTTAGAATTAGGTTTGGTTAGACCTTGTTTAAAGTTAGGGTTGATAGATCATAATTGATGTTAAGTTGATACATGTATGAATCATATTGCATAAGAACCTTCACATAGTTTAAAGGACCTAATGGACTGCTTTTTGTTGATGTGAATGAACGATATTGTTTGTGTGATTGGTTGCCTTGATGCTTGTGACGATTGTTTATGAAATCTAAGTTGCTAGAAAGAACTACACACCTAAGTTACTTGATGAATGTTACAATTGGCATCATTACAGTTGGGATTATATGAGTTCAAATGAACTGAAAGATCAATTTTATGAATGTACCTATGGTTGTGAAGTGTATTGTATGTGACACCAAGAATGGGTGACGTCTAATGAATGTGTCAAGTTTAAAGTTAAGGATAATGGAATTGAGAATGTTAATGAATGTGAATATGAATGATGAAAGACACCGAGAATGCGTGGCGTCTACAAAGTACTGATGAGTTAATGTAATGAGACAGTGAAAGGGCGGGAAGTGTTAAAGGGCGCCGTAAGATCGATTCATGCCGAGTCGTGGCATATGTGGCTGCAAGTACCGTAGGGCAGATAGATCTGAAAGGGGCCAACTGGCTGCAAGCGACCAGGTACATAGGAAGCCTCGGCAGTTGTTAACGTAAGATTTTGCAGGATAAGCCGACACGAGGATGGATGTCCTTAGAGTCTAGGGTTCTTGGCGACGGTTATGTTGCGTCCATGTGTAGCAATGACGGAGTTCTTGCAATTTTTTATGTAGCATGCTAGATTGTATTGTTGATGATATGATAATGTGATTCCATCATTGATTATTAGTGGATAGTCAGTCCTCTTTCCCTGATTGAGTTGTATAGAATTTTATGCAGGGAGGGGTCTAGAACTGTTTCACTGAGTAAACCCATTTACTCATGCCCTTCCTTTCCATTTCTCATGTGCGCATGACTGTAAGTGTAAGTATATGGATTATGGTTAGGTTGGTATTTTGCAGAAGGCAATGCTTCCGGGATCAGTAATGGGATACGTGGGAGGTCTATAATGAGTAGACACGTGTCCATCGTGTCCACTCTGAACTGCGGCCCAAAACTTGGGGGAGCAGGCTGTTACAAGTTTTACAAGAGCCCGCTAATTGTAACGGCCCAAAACTTGTGGCCCAAAAATTCTTAAGAAAGCACGCTAGATTGCGGCTTGTTAAAGTAAAACCTAGGGTTTTTCTTCTTTTCTTAAACTAAACCGAAGCTATGAAGAAAAATCCCAAAGATTGAAAACCTTAGACACCCTCTCTTCTCTCTCTCTCTCTCTCTCTCTCTCTCCTCACCGGTGTTTTTCATGTTGGTAGCACCGTGTTTTTGTTGGTTGATAGATCTCGTCGCTATTGCCTCTTGTTCTCCATACCTATCTCTGGATCTATTCCATGTGAGGTGATTCGAACCCAATTTACTTCCATGATCTGTATACTGGTTAATGTTGGAATTAAGTTTGGTTAGATATTGTTTGAAGTTAGGTTGATAAATCATAATGAATCCTAAGTTGATAGATGTATGAATCTTATTGCATAGGAACCTTCATACTTTTTAAAGGACTTAATGAACTGCCTTGTGTTAATGTGAAATAATGATATTGTTTGCTTGTTTGTGTGATTGGTAGCCTTGATGTTTGTGATGATTGTCTATGAACGCTAAGTTGCTAGAAAGAACTACACGCCTAAGCTAGTAGATGAATGTTACAATTGGTATCATTAAAGTTGGTATTATATGAGCTTAATTGAATTGGAAGATGAATGTCATGAATGTACGTATGGTTGTGAAGTGCATTGTATATGACACTAGGAACTGATGGCTTCTAATGAATGTGTCAAGCTTAATTTTAAGGATAGTGGAAATGATAATGTTAATGAATGTGAATGATGAAAGACACTGATGGGTTGATGTAATGAGATCGTGAAAAGGCTGGTTAATTTTAATGGGCTCCTTAAGATCGAGTCAAGCTGAGTCGTGGCATATATGGCTGCAAGTCCCGTGTGGCAGATAATGCTGAAAGGGGCCAAATAGTTGCGAATGGGCAATTACATACGAAGCCTCGGGACAGATGTTTACGTAAGATCTCGTGGGATAGACTGACATGAGGAGAAACGTCCTTAGAGTCTAGGTTTCTTGGCGTTGTTTATGTCGAGTTGGTCGAGTCCATGTGTGGTAATTAATGAGTTATTGCAACGTTTGATGTAGCATGTTAGTTTGTAATGTTGATAATTTGATTATGTAATTGCATTCCTGATTATTAGTGGCTAATAAGTCCTCTTTCCAGCATTGAGTAGTATATAATTTCATGCGGGAGGCTGGTCTAAAACCGCTTCACTAAGTAACTTATTTACTCATAGCTTCTCTTTCTATTTCCCCTGTACACATGATTATAAGTGGAAGTATATGAATTATGGTTGGTTGGT